>JBCAUA010043828.1:0-11855 GCA_038406235.1 Peronia verruculata
CTATCTATCTATCTATCTATCTATCTATCTATCTATCTGTCTGTCTGTCTGTCTGTCTGTCTGTCTGTCTGTCTCTGCCTGCCTGTCTGCCCTCTCTCTATCTATCTGTCCCTTTATCTACCAGTCTGTTTGCCTGTCTGTCTGTTTCTCTGCCTCTGAGTATATCTGTCTATACACCAGTCTTTCATTATCTCTCTTTAGCTCTTCTTTCTTCTGAAAATTTAGACAAGATTAGTCAATTAACTTAAGCGATGTTAAACAAGGAGCCGACTCTTCAGAGAAAAACAAAGGAACTTTTACCCATAAGTGCTGACATGGCAGTGTTCAGGTCTCTCGAGTACTGGGAATTTGCTGTCAAGCCTATTCTCTGCCTTCTTTCCGACTGAAAAAAAAAAGGGGGGGGGGGGGGAATCAATTTCGTGTTTCATTCTCAGTCACTTAGGTTTAAGAGACATAAATCTGAACCCATGTCGGTTCTGGAGATCCGCAGTTTAACTAGTTAACGTGGTGTTACTTATATAGGAACCAGCCATTATTTGCAAGAGAGCATAGTGTACAGGACGGTACGTATTTCTTTGGAGTGCAATATTTCTAAACCAGCATTGTAGTGGCAGTTTGCACTACTGTTTACCTTATTTATCACAGTCATGGAGTGCAAAACACTAGCATTTTCTCTTTGTTGTTAGAATTTCAAGGCTCAGTTCTAGGTGTTCGTTCTTAAGGTAACAGTTTGGATACTCGTGCCGGTCTTGTTTGCTGTATTAGCCAAGTCTGAAACAGTTTCATGTTCCCACTACAATGTTGATGGTCCGTGGACTTCCCATAGAAAAACAAAAACAAAAAAAAAAATCGATATTTGATTACCCATTTCCAGTCAGAGTAGACTGGATCATCTTTTCATTGACATGTCGTTTTTCTTTGGCGAAATAAAACCTGTGTATGTGTGGAACTTCCACTTCATCGATGGTGTGCCACGACTGTCTGTGGTCTGTCTTTCTGTCTGTCCGTCAAGCAAAAACAAAGCAGTTCTAGGGTCAATACTGTCTGTCTGTATATCAATGTCTGTCTATCTGTCAGTGTTTCTGTCTGTATATAGGCCTGTCTGTCAATATCCTGTCTCTTTTTTTTTTTTTTTTCTGTTTGTCCGCCTTTCATTCTTCTGTCTGTCTTTTCATCTTGCCTGTCTGTCTGCACGTCTCTTTGTCTGTCTGCTTGCCCGTCTGTCTGTTTGCCTGCCTTGCCATCTTCCGTCTGTCTGTCTGTGGCTGGCTGTGTCTGCCTGTGTCTGTCTATCTGTGGGACGAGCCCCGTATGTTATGATCCCCACAGCTATAATAACTCACGACCTGTTTGTCCATGGTATGTGGCAGATCAGCTCGGCACGCGAAGCAGAAGCGAGTCCGAAATGTTGGGTGTCAGCCGAGGTGAGTGGCTGGTCCAGGGCTAACAGATGGCCAACAGCCTGTCGTTTTCTGTATATGTCTGACAGCTTATGCCGACAGAATGCACGAAGCTAGCTAGAAGTTGTAGTCTGAAGTTAGTAGTACTTTATTCCGGAAAACGGAGGGTGGGGAGAGGAGGGAAAGAGCGGGGGGGGGGGGTCTCTTATGACTGTCTTCAGGAAAACGGAAGAGGAGAACTCGGGCGCAGCCATTTAATCAAGTGTGCATTTAATGTTACGTTCCCGTATACATCATCTCGCTGAACTCTCTTTGCCTCTCTCTCTCTCTCTCTCTCTCTCTCTCTCTCTCACACTCTCTCTCTGTCTCTCTCTCACTCTCTCACTCTCTCTCTCCCTCGCTCTTTGTCCTGGATTATCTGATTGTCTGTCTGTGATTCTTTCTCTGACATTGTCTCATTCTTTTCTCCGTTCAACCAGACCCTGTTATTTAAGACTAGAGCGACGAAATGAAGGAGAGTAAATAAGAGATTGATTTTCTGTCTGTCTAGTTTTCTAAGTGATTGTCTTCATCAGTCTGCGTCTGTCTATGTATGTCCACATTTGTCTCCGTGGATTTTTTAAGTAAGACTTTGTGTTTGTTTTATCATTCCGCTTTCCAGCACTTCATGTGACCGTGTGTTAGCCTGGGAAAAGAGAGGACAACCTCTGCTTCCCTCATTCTCACAGTCGCCTGTCCGTTGCAGAAAAACAATAGAAGCAATTAACAAATACCAGAGGAAACTATAAAGTACTGAGTCTAACAGTTGTCTTCATTCTTTTATTTTTCAGGATGTGGGGACATCTCAGTCCAAAGGCCCCGATTACTATGTGGAGAAAATGGCCAACGTCAACTCAGTAAGTTGATTGATATATCGTACTTTTGGTCTAGGATTTCTGTCCCACATATTAATTATGGGTTCCTGGAAATGCAACAAATCTATTTCCAGCTGCAATTTGAGCGGCATTAAGCATTTTTTAAGTGGTTCCTTTCTGTTTTCTGATGGAGAAATCACAGATATATTTACAGCAAGTTCCAACCTCAGATAAAATTGCCCATTTTTTTTTTATTTTGTCAGAATGAACACGTCTGCAGTCATTTCAGTTTTTAATGACATATAAGATTCGTCAGTTTGCAGCTGGTAACTTCAAAAATGAACCGTCATTTTCTTTCTGAAATAACTTGTAGTTGATAATGTTCCTTCCTGGTGGATCCAAGAAAACTTTTTTTCTCTCTCTCTCTCTCTCTCTCTCTCTCTCTCTCTCTCTGTGGTTGTTTCTCTTCGATAAAGTATTTAATGGGTAAAATCCAAGAAAACAGGAATGATTGTTTTTTGTAATTTTTTTTTTTTTTTTATCTCTGTTCTCTGGAATATTCAATGAGTTAATTACATGTAAAACAGCGATGCCTAATAATCTCATATTTTCACAGGATTTGGCCAAAGGAACAGCTGATGACCTCACAGCTTCTATCAAACTTGTGGAAAACCTGAAAACGGCCCTGAGGACTCAGACTTTAAGGTAAAGCAACTCAGTGTCCATGTGAAAACAGACAAACCTGAGGGAAAGAAAAGGTTGTGTGATGTGAAACTTCGCAAATGCTGAGAATTGTGGAGTTCTCTAGCTGTAAATACGTTGAACATTGGTGGATCGTTTCCTGTATTTTGATTCCAGTAAAATTAACAAATGCCCAAAATCTTCATAAGAATTTGGATTCAGTCTGTTGGTATTTATTGGCAACCATCAAAGAAAACATTTAAGTAGATGATCAATTACCTTCCTCACCTGACTCACTGTATGCCTTAGTGACTGGTGGATACGACAGGTGACAATTCTTCTCCATGCCATCATTTCTTCTCTCTCTCCTCATCTCCTCCCACCTGCTTTGCATAATGGTTTTTACAAGTTTATATGTCCTCCTTATGAATCACCATGTCTTACTCACTGCGTATGTGAAAAGACCATTATATTTACTTTACGTGAGATATTAACAAGGATTAAGAGCGGGTAACAAACAGCCACCTTGTATGTTTTTCAGGAAATTGATAATGTTTATAAGTGTCTTCTTTGGACGTAATAGAATGTAAAGTGCTTACAGCCTGTACTGTGCAGAATAAGTGCTGTAAAAATGCTCTCTGTTGTTATTGATATGGACAAACAAATGTCTCACAGCCTGTCAAAATGAGACATGTCGATTTTTCACTATAAGAGGTTTTGGTATCATGTAAAAGCATATGTTATACCCTTTCAGGTTGAGGAAAAAATTCTGAGCCAGCTTTATTCTAGCCAGAGATATTGCAGTTTAAAGACCCAAGGAGTGACCCTCAGCAATGACCAAAATTTTGAGAAAATCGAGTTTAAATGAACAGTCGAACACATAAATCTACATATTTACCTCACAGAAACCTGATTTTAATGAAGAAATATTTATAAATCTAAGGTAACACTGGTATTGTCTTGTTCAGATATGAATACACTTCCAATTTCTGCAATAAAAAAATTTGGATGTCTGACCCCCCTGATGAACGTTCAAAGTTCGGTTCTAGCCCAGCAACTTACATCTCATTTCAACTGGTCACGAGACATATTCAGAATCACAGTTAAATAGAACAGCAGAACAATGGATATAGATATGTCCTTCTAAAACTGATGCAAATGGTCAGTACTAGGTATTAATTTTTTTCTCTCTCCATTTCAGTTTTGTGGTGTCCTTTATAGAACAAAATGGCCTCCAGTGCCTTCTGGATTTCCTATCCAAGATGGACTACCAGACATCTGAGGGTGCCTTGCACACGGCAGTCATTGGGTGTATCAAAGCCCTCATGAACAACTCGGTAAGTGACGGATAACTATCCTGTGAGAGAGAACAGCCAATGGTTGAAATTAGATATATTTATCCGTCATTAACCCTTTGAGCCCTGGTCACCAGTGCTTGAAAAAAAAAAAAAAACTATCCCTGGCCTTTTGGGCCGAGAACACACAATTGTCTTTTCATGTTCAATATCTTTTATAAACACAAGCCTCAAACACGATCATGGGTGCAGACATTTGTGATCACCGTTGTCCTAAATGTCCTTGCCCCAAACTGACCTACCACATCTACTTTTAATTAGTGGATGCGTAGGACTGGAGTGAGTGTGTCAGCCATGTCTACCGGGCTGTGGGGAATTTGTTACCAGAAAATCTGCCTCATGTACTGGGCTGTGGGGTTCAACAGGTTAAGTGGGTTATCCATGAAAATTGTGATGTTTTTGTGCATATTCGCATTCTCCACTTGTAACTGTCTGATACTTCATTGTGTCATAACTATTTTTACCTATCATTAATTATGAACTTCTCTTCCTGAACTGCTTGTTGTCATATTGCAAGTTGTGTTACAGTATTTGTTATGTACTGTTAAGTATCAACCTCCCTTCCTAAACGTCTTGCTATCCTAAGACTGTCTAAGATAATTATTGGAATGTAGTGGTGATTATGAACTTCTCTCTCTCTTTGTATGTTGCATTGTTCTATAGTCGTAGTTTGATAGTTATTGTTACTCATTGCTCTTAATGAACTTCTCATTCTGAACTGCTTGCTGCCTTATATCTATTTTTGCTAGCTTTTTTGATGTGTTATATTTAAATAAACATTCCTTCCTGTCCTTCTCTTTTTCTTGTATCTACTTTTGCTATAAATACTGTCCTATGTAGATCAACAATTGACTTGCTCACTATTCCATTATTTTTTTCATCTTTCTGTCCACACAAACAGCAAGGCAGAGCGCATGTCTTGGCTCACCCTGACTGCATCAACACCATCGCCCAAAGTCTGGCCGTGGAAAACGTCAAGACAAAGATTGCGGTGCTAGAGATTCTCGGAGCCATTTGTCTGGTGCCAGGAGGACACAGGAAGGTCTTGAATGCCATGTTGCACTTCCAGAAATATGCAGGAGAACGCACCAGGTTCCAGGTGATTGAGTTTTTACATGACTAACCACTGCTGGGTTGTGACAGTGCGAAAGTAAATGAATAATTTGAGTATATTCTGTCAAAACCATTTGAGATGCCTCACGATGAAATCAGGCTCTCGTCAAAGTCTGAGCATATTGAGTTGTTGGTATCACTGTGAAAGTTATTCATTTCCCTTTCTGTGGTGCGAACATTTTTTGTTTTGCCTCAAGTAAAAGTGAAGATACTGGCAAGTAAAGACAGTGGGTGTGGCCTGTTGTTGCAGCTTAATTTAATTAGAAAATGTATAATCACTTTTATTATTCATCCTTAATCCTTGTTACCCACTAGATTACAATGTTTTAGGCTTTTATTCAATCTATTGCAGCAAATATAACTCTGAACTGCATATTTAGATTGACATAGAAGAGTTCTGTGAAGGAAAAAAAATGCCTTAAAAAATCATTCACTGTTGAAAAACCTCAGTTACAGGAACACCTGGTTTCATCATGTGAAATCTCATTTATTCATTTCTCTTGTCCAGTTGTATGTCCTGCCCATCCAAACTCATGCTGCAGTTTTGAAATGTGACTGTGTGTGCTTGTATGTATAAGTTTGGAAAACTTGTTAACAGTAATGAATTTTGGTTAAAGCATAGGATTATGTCCATCTACTCAAAGGTCCATCTATCCGTCTATTCTTCCATCCATTCATCTGTCTGTCCATCTGTCCACCCATTCAGTCACTCAAGAAGCCGGTCTGCCAGCCTTAAGTCAACTATCCACTAATTCATCCATCAATTCACCCAATTCTTTTTTAGCTATCCACCCATCCATCCATCCATCCATCCAGTCAGCCAGCCAGCCATTCATCCATTCATTCATCCACCTAGCCATTCATTCATCCACCCACCCACCCATCCATCCATCCATCCATCGACTGCCTATCACTAACTTTTCCCACATCCATTCAGCTCCTAATCTGTGACCTGGACAGAAGTACTGGGAAATACAGAGAGGAGGTGGGCCTGAAGACAGCTATCATGTCCTTTATCAATGCAGCCCTCAAGTATGGAGCAGGCCAGGTAGGCTAGCATTTGTCTGCACACAGAATCTGATAGTTTTGAGCGTTCATCTTTACTTGGTGTCCTGCTACAATCACAGTCCCAATCCACATCATATGTGGTCAACCTTATGGTGATGGTACCATCTATGCCATCCTGGCACCATCCAGTGATTTCCCGTCTATCTCCCAACTACTCCTTAAGTCCCCTTTCATGCCATATTTGATACAAAAATGTTCCGTGTCAAATGCTAACTGGATTTATGAGCAGGAAAACCTGTCAGTTTTTTTTTTTTTTTTGGTTGTTTTCTTCTCTCTTTTTTTTAAATTATATTGTGCCATGAAGAAATGTTTATTGAAACTATCAAAAAAGAATCAGGTGCCCAATGTCTAGTGTTGCCCATGTCAGGTTCTGAGCCAGTTGCATCAAGAATAATTACATAATTACTGCACCTCAGTTTTCAAGGTTTTTGAAATGAAACGACACAGAGGAGTAAAGATGTTGATCATTGTGCAAGGAGAGAGAAATCTAAAGCAAGGAATGAAACAGAAATTTAAAAAATGTGAACAAATTGTACCATCGCAATACTTTCAGGTGTTCAGTTCATCTCTTAATGATCACCTGAGCCGAGCACTTTGTGAAAGTTTGCTGGCTTTTTCTTTTCAGGATCACCTGGAATTTCGACTCCACCTGCGCTATGAGTTTTTGATGCTGGGTATTATCCCAATCATTAAGAAAATGAGATCCCACGGGAATGCGACTTTGGACAGGTAAGGATTAAGTCTTGCTCTTACCTGAAAATCCACCGGAGTGTCCATAGTTCATCACAAATTGTGTGGCAAAAGAATTCCATGAATAGACAGAGATTGTGTATAACAAATGAAGGACACTAAAGTCATATAAATATCAAATGCTCATTACATTTAATATTTATGTAGAAATTATATTTTTACCCTTTAAAACTAGAAGGTGCAGCTGTAAATTTGATATCAGCACTAAGTGGCTCTATGGTGCTATATCACTCTCAAAGTTACTTTGTACATGTGGACTTGCCAAAGACACTTATAACAGTAATCTGAGTGAGCAGAAAGTTCAATAAAAAAAAATGTAAACTGTATGTTTATTTTCAGACAGCTGAACCATACTTTTCACACAGGTTTTGGGTGTTTTGGTGAGGAATGCGTTAGAATACGAGTGATTTTCCTTATGTGGCCAGAGATTTATATGTATCTGATGGATAAATGCTGCTCTAAATTTCAGGCATTTAGATTTCTTTGAGATGGTACGGAATGAGGATGAGAAGGAATTTGCCAAGAGGTTTGATGGGGTGAGTGAAAAAGTCAGCTGTTCTCTAATCAAACCAATTATGGGCACTTTTTAGCATGTATGAGAAGACCAAAGCACAAAGGATTATGTGAAGTAAAAGTTTATGAAATTTTGTGCATTCTTTGAACATACTGATGTGTTATGTACAAAGATAACATTTCTTTGACAGTGAATGTTTTCCATTCGGTAAATACAGTTTTCATTTACAGAAAAGACAGAAAATGCCTCCAGGATTGATATTTTTCTGGTCTCATCACCTGATCTGTGATCTAAAGAAAAGCTATCAAAAGAATGTGTGCAAACTTGTGGCTGCCTTGTTTTTACAGTCTCTGATTGTTCACTTTATAAACATCTTTTAATAATCTTTTAGCTCATGAAAGGTATAGCTTAACAAGCTGTGACAAAGCTGTAATCATGTTGTGCTAGTAAATCCTAGGGCAACTTAACAAACAAACATTCCCTATGACATATACGCTGAAGGACTAGATAAAGGGAAAAGCCAACAGTTTGTCATGAAAACTAAGTGTTTGATAGCTCTAAACTTTGCATAACTATGTATGAAGTATCCTTCTAAATCTTTAATTAACTAGCTCCTAAATTCATAGGACAAAAAGCTTTCTCTTAGTCCTTGAGAAGTGTAGGCTAGAAAAGCATTTAACTGGAAGATGTGACAGTTTTCATTGACATGTTTCCTGTCCTCTCTCCGTCAGGTGCACATTGACAGTAAAAGTGCCACCGCCATGTTTGATATGCTGAGGAAGAAGTTACACCTGTCCTCTGCCTATCCCAGCTTGATGTCCATCCTGCAACACATGTTGCTCATACCTTGTACGTTTGGCCAGATTTCTTCCTCCTCTACACATACAAACTGGAATATATTTCTGTATGATTGGATTGTGAAATAGTCACAATGTTCCTTAAAATTTCATGAATAATTCTCAGATTCCCAAAGCCTACCTGTACATATAAAATATAGAAATTTCATCCTGATTTTTCGATGTTGCTTCGCTGAAAATACTCAGATTTGGGCCAATATTGATCGTCTTGTAATGTCTCAAGAACTATGTCTTCCAGCGTTTGTAATCCCATACATTGTATGGTGGCTTTTCAGATGGTAAGAATGATGTGTTGCAAGTGTGGACATTAGCTGACAAGATCATTCAACAGCTGGTTTTACAGCTGAAGAAAGGAGAAGATCCTGATGGGGCACCACTAGAAGAAATCAATGTTAAGCAACTGATCAGAGCGTAAGTTTGTTCATCACATACCTCCTTTATTATATTTAGTAATATTGATTACCTCATATGCCACAAGTATGATGAGTGTCTAGCTCTCCCAGAAAAATGTTGTATTCTTAATAGCAGATACAATATATTTGTATCTATATTATATTACCATACCAAGATATACAAATTTTTATGCACTGAAAATTATTGAAATGCTATTTCATGAGTGCTTCATTGTTTTTAATGTGATAGCGAGATGTTCAGATGTATTAGAGAACAGCACTGTAGTCTTCATGTAGCATGTTGTTGGCTGGATAATCCATTTGGCTCGTGTACTATTGAAAATGTTTACATAACTCTGACAACAGTGCTCATGGAATGTACTTAGTGCAGATTTGGGTGATTCTGGTTCTCTAACTGTCATTTGTACAGTCAAATAGATGATGTCATACATGGGTCATTATCTTAAACTATGTAGCAATACTATGGGATAAATAATACCAGACAGGATAAAGTATGATAGCCATTTATGACACTGGTGTCATGTTTACATCTTTGCTCATGGAAAATTAAGTTACCTTGAAATCTTTCGTGAGAGTAAAAAAACTTCAAAGAGATACAACTGTGATTCAAGAAATTGATACTATAAATGATTTACCACAGGCTGGCCAGTGAGACGGACATCAAGAGTATTCAGGGCAAAGTCCGAGAAGCAGAGAAAGCCAATGATGAACTGGCAGCCAAACTTGCCAAGAAGGAGAGAGAGTGTGAAGTCAGGCTGGAGGAGAAGGTAAGATCACCATCCAACTGACAACGTTGTTAAGTACAGGTACAGCTGTAGGATAAAAAACAGTTATCCTCCAGAAAAATAGAACACAACTTTAACTTTAGATACCTTCAGTTTTTATGGAATCACTATGGTCAATCACAGGATAAGTGATTTCTTTCAGAAATATTTTGCTAGTTGCTCTTCATGTCAGATATAATTATAATATCTGTGTTTAGTCATTTTAAAGAACGGTTTATGTCTCATTAGTATTTTGTTCATTTTATAATAGATGGCAGCTAGTGAAGAATTATTACATGTCTAAAGATACAAACTGAAATGTTAAAAAAAAAAAAAAAGACAAAGAAATGTGATCAAGTACAATGTGATCAGTCTGCAGTCAAGATTCTTGGATACAGTTAGTTCTGATCATAGCATTTGTTAACTAATTGTCAAATAGCTATAAATCAGAGAGATAAATCAGGAATTCTGCCAGCTTGCATGTAAATCAAATTCATGGGTCCATATTCAGCCTCAGATTTCACAGATTATATTCGATCTTTCCATTGACTCTGTTTGTCTGTCTGTGCGTGTGTACAGGAAGAGTTGGTGTCCACCATGAACATGATGAAGAGCAAGCTGGAGAAGGAGGTGGCGGCCCATGCAGAGACCAGGCAGCAGCTGCAAGATCTCCTGTCCAGGGTAGAGGAAATTAGGTCACAGGTAGGTCTTGTCATCAGTAATACAGTTTCATAAAGGGAACTTTAGTATTTGCAGGAGAAATTGTACCTTTCATATCCTGTCCTGTGAGGACATTTCACAGATGGATTTTCTGTTGCCCACCCATCCTCAAAATTTGGCATCAATCCATACATTTTGCAAGTGAAATGAAATACTATGTTATAATGAACAGTTTGGCCTCAAATGCATCGATATGTGTATTTTCTTGGACATTGTCGCCCTGTCTCTTCTCAATAAACATTGCTTTGATTATTAAATGCTGAAGCTAAAACAATGAGGAGGATAATATTCTTAACCATTCATTTGTGCAGTTAACCTTCCAGACTGATATTGTCTTGTCTTCTCTGTCTGTGCAGTTGGACACAGAGAGGGGAGAGAAGCAGAAGCTGCAACACCTGGTACAGACTGGAACTCTGCCCGATGAGTTCAAGCTCGGCCTGTCCAACGCAGCCTCTTCCATCATCTCCAGTTTTGAGGCTAAGAACAAAGACGGCCCTCCCTCTTACCCACCCCCTCCCCCACCCCCAGGCATGCCAGCACCGCCACCTCCTCCTCCCGCTCCTGGTGCACCCCCTCTCTCACATATGGGTGAGTTCTTCTATGGACTAGTCACCTCATCTCGCCCTCCTCCTATCACTTCATCTTTCTCTCTCTCTCTCTCTCTCTCCCTCGTCCATCTCTCCTGACATTTGCCATCTTATTTACTTTGATTCTGTGATTTGTCTCGCACCCAGGGCAGATGAGTCAGAAGTCGTGCTGGGAGATTTCAAGTCACAGCCGTTTTTAATTATTTTCAAACTGATGTAACAAAATTTGTTTGTTTTTGACAAAATGAAAATTTGTCCTTTTCTAATATGAAAAAATAAAATTGGTATCCGAGTTGGAAAATAGTTAAATATGACTGTAACTCACGATCACCCAGAGCGACTTCTGACTCATTTGTTTTGGGCATAAGACATTTAGCAAGGTAATATCTTCTCTCATAATGCTCGCTGTGAAAGGCCCTTTTTGTTTTCATTTTGTCATTGTCTTTTCTTGTTATGTGGAATCCGTACTCTTCTTGTCGTAGAATCATCACAGGAGCAACAATGCCATGCTAACTGAGGCATCAGCGACCTTCAGTTATCAAAGTGTATTAATAATTATGATAATCAGGAATGATCTTTGATACATTCAGTTGTTGTATAAGTATAGAAAAAAGTATTTATAGGTCCTAGAAAAAAACAGTTTCTCAATGCACCTTTTTTTTTTCTGTGCCATGTTGTGAGACAGGGTGTGTCTTTGTTGGGGTTGGGGGGGGGGGGAGGGGGGGGGGGGGGGGGGGGGGGGGGGGGGGGGGGGGGGGGGGGGGGGGGGGGGGGGGGGG
>JBCAUA010043839.1:0-10150 GCA_038406235.1 Peronia verruculata
TTGGGGGGGCAAAATCCACATTTCAGGACTCGCCCCCCCCCCCCCCTTAAACGCCTGTATTGACAGAGTGTTTACCGTATGGTCCATTTGCTCAACAATGGATATGATTCTACGAGAAAAAGCGTGAAGAGCTAAAAAAAATGTTCTATCGGCAATGTCTTAAGTGCTTGGCAGGGAAATGGCGTAGGGCGTGTCCTGAAATGTTGCTTTTGCTCAAAAATACGATCTTGAATTTTGATTTTCTCTTAAAAGTACTTCTTTTTATAAATGTAAAATGGTATTATAAAGGTGGCTTTGTCCTATCTAACGTTTATGATCAACGGTCACTCAACTCTGGGCTTGGCTTACTGTCAACCATGATTTATTGTGGTCCATCCGATTGCTACATGGAGAAGCAGATTTTCACTGTTTGATTATTTTAATATTATTATTATTATTATCATTATAATAATTATTATTATTTCTATAACCACTTAATCAACTTTACTTTTTATAACATAGACATTTTTGTGGCTTTCCTTTTCATATGTTCTTTATTGACATGAGTTTAATTATGGAAAAATCAATTTTATTAAAAATCTTGATTAAAGTTAGGACTTAGCATTCTTTGAAAGTGTGCACATAATTTTATTTCTTTCGACATTTCGATCACTTTGAACTTTACCAATTTTCATGGGGATTGGACCTCATCAAGCTAACTTATTTACAACTTATTTACTAACATCCCCATGAATGCATCAACACTCAACATCTGTCATCACCATCTTTAGCATGGTACCAAAAACCACAACAGTCAAGAGTATAATATTCCCAGTACTTTATTATACTTTCTGCTATGATACCATCACTACTATCAACTTCACCATCAAGCACCTTTTGTCACTCAATATCATCGCATGGACATGGAGAAGAAATAGAAGGTCTTTGCACACAACAAGATCTATACCATTTGAAGCAGCTCGGATCTATGACTTAGCACTTTCTGCAAGTTGCGATTTTGAAACAGGAGGGTTGAATTGTGAGAGTTTCATGGAAGAAGAAGTAGACTTTGCACAAAACGTAGCAAAACTTAAGACATGATTAGAAACTTTCCTTAACACTTGCTTTTTTTTCATTATTGAACCTTCAGGGGCGGGTTTGTCTGCTATTTCAGCGAAGTCCATGAGTTTTGATTGGTCAGATTTTATACAAAAGGTGATTCCATTGGTATAGAGACTCAAGCACTCTTTGGTTCAGTTTTATCTCAACATTTTTACTTTTTGTAAGTGCTGCCTTTATTCTCAATTCCGCTGACTTTGTTCGCAAAAATCTTTTAGCTGAACGCTTTAAAAAGGCAAGCTATTATATTTTGAAGAAGATTAACTCTATAGCTAAGAAAAAGGTGATGTGGTCCTTTTTTGCAAATGATTTAGACTGAATGCTTCTTTTTTATCGTAGTTACCACGCTTATAACTGCAAACCAGAGACTAATCCATAACAGTAGTTAGACACAGTATTAATTTGAACTCGGTTTCATGTAGTTCATCGATAAGGTTTCCTTTTACCAATTTCTTCACATTTTGCATCTTAATCTGATATGTAACATCACTGAAACGTATATTTAGGGTTACTCTGCCTTTGTATATTTTTTGTCATTCAGTATACATTTAAACCCAAACAGCAAATAAACTAAGAGACTGTTGCGATGTTTAACCACAAGAAAGCCAGCAAACATCGTCCAAAAAATCCGGCTATTTCTCTGCTACAAAACAACTTTCTTAGTTGCCCTATGCTGTGCAAATATAAAAAAAAAACATTGTAATGATGGAATAGAATAGTTCAACTTTCATTTTACCTTTCAGAGGTCGTGTTTAATCCAGATTAGAGGGAGAAAGAGGTGTATGTGGAAAGTGGAGGGGCTGGGAGGTCGTAGAATGTAACACTTCCAAATGACTCAAATCACTGGCAAAATTATTATTTCAGATAATTATATGCAAATGACAGAGACCTTGTCAAATAATAAATAAAAATAAAACACAAGAAAATCGCCATACGGTCAAACTTGCTGAACTTTTTCCGTTTGTCGCTATTCTCAAAGCTGGCCTCATTTTAAATCAATGAATTTAATGAATATTAAATTATTTATTTCAAATTGCCCCGCTGAACTTCTGGACTGATGCAATATAAAGATATAGTTTCTGTCATATATTATATAATTGTATGCTTGGGGGGACGAACATTGAGACGCTGTTTCTTATATATATATATATATATATATATATATTTTTTTTTTTTTCTTTTTTGGCAGAAAATCTCTTTCCATTGTCAAATGTCCTATCTATAGCTAAATGGACAGGGATCGAATATGAAGTTTTAGATTTGGTTCCATTTAGTTATACAGATTGGACTTCACCACATTTATTTTTATTTTGTTATTTTATTTTACTATACTTTATTATTATTATTATTAATTAGGAAACAAGACTACATTAAAATGGCGAAAACAAAACAAACCAGAAAACATCCAGGGAAATACGTTTTGAGAGAAATCATTTCTGCTTACCCTGTTTAAAAATACTGTTTGACGTGAGCATTCTCTGCTTTTCTATTATTTTTATTTTTTTAATTCTTAAACTGTTGTTTGCAACCAGTATGTTCGTGAATATTTATAAATCATCCCTTGGTCATGTTCTTTGCAAAGAAATTCTGCTGATTCTCTTTGTTTTCTGTGAATCTGTAACTAGCCTTATAACTCTCAATCATATTGCAGATTTTAATAAAGTTCAATAAAAGGATATATTTAAAAGAGCAGTGCAATCGACTAGCTAGTAATCAGCTGAGAAAACACAAGCAAAAATTAGTATTCGTGCAAAATTTGAAAAACTAGCATGGGAGAAAAAGGAAATATTGTTCCAACTGTAGTCCGGAACTGCAATAGTTCGGTATAAAAAGCTTTTCTACTGTAGGGATCTAACTATTGTATTGGTAAGCGGGGGACTTGTAGATCTAATAATGAATTATTTGTCGATCTAAATAAGTACGTATGCCACATTCAATTAGAATTAAGAAAAAAAATTAAGATATGGCCAAATAGGTTTTGGCTGGAATAATGACAATCCTGGGGTTTAAGTTTAATCGAGTCCTGTATTTAGACCCTTTTTTTTTTTTTCTTTTCTCATTCAATTAGCGATGCCAGCTTATTTTTGCCTTGGGGTAGTGAACTTGTAATTTCTATCTGTTTGATAATCTGGAATTGACAAGGCAGTTTAAGGAAGCACCTTGGATGTTGCATATTTATAAACCTGTGCTGTTATCTTCTGAAATCCACAATGTGTGTCTTTAATTCATGGGTGTTTCTGAATTTATTTATTTATTTTTATTATGATTGTTAATTTTATTATTATTATTATTATTATTATCTTTAGTGAATTCACTCTTCTCCTCTCCCTTCTTTATTTTGGTAATGAAAAATTCCCCAATATATAATCATGGTATTTTTTTTCTTATACCTGAAGAATGGACTTTTTATTAGCACTATGGCATCCCCAAGAAATTGCCTTGTGGCTATAGTCTAGATGACAATGATTTTTATGTTACACTATGCCCATATACCACTCTTTACTTTAATATAATCTCTTATATTATGCCGATTAGATACAGATTCGGGAAACTTCCAAAAATCGTCATAATAAAGACTGTCTGCAGTAGATATGAGTTGATTGTTTCCCACGTTTAGTTTCCCTTCAATCATTTTTGTTTTTTTCCATTTTTCGGAGAAGGGGAAGAAATAGAAATAAATGCATATGCTCTCTAGAAAGTCAATGTTATGTCCCATGTGCTGATTACATAGAGAGCTGTGTGCAAATTCGAACATTTTGTTTATTGTTTGATCGTCTATCCATGCATTCTTGGTACTTTTAAACATCTCATCACCGCTAGTTTTGAATTTTAAAAAAAGTTAAAAATATAATGAAAAAATAAGAGCATTCGGAATTCACCAGGAGAAAAACAGAATTATATTTCTATGCAGTAATATTAAGCAGTGTTTACTGAAGTTATTCAAAATACTGTTATTCAATGTCGATGAATGAGTCTGCAAGCGGGGAATTTTATTATTTCAAAAATATTATGTCAGCCACGTATATTTTATGTAATAAATATGGGAGCCTTCATTCAATAATTCACACGAGTTTACAGTAAACCTGTAATAAAGCAGAATAACAACAGCTCAAAACCTAAAACTGCAGCTGCTGATGTTCACTGAGCAGAGGGAAACACGATATACATTATTCCTCTGCATGTCACTCAAAGACCACAAAACCCTCTAGATGAGCAACAGATTTTTAAATGATGCAAGGAAGAAAAGGCATTTCAATTTCATTTATTTCGCGAATTGTCAAATCACTTACATTGATGTTTATTTTATCTCTACCATGAACAATGCACAACTGTAAATGTAGTTTTCTGAAAGCTGATGATTTCACGCCAACAGCACTAACTATACACACTGTTGCTAAAGACCAGAGTGAATTTTTTATCCTGATATTTTACTTATGTCAACTGTGATTAACACAAATTTCAATGAACAGCATCTGCGTGTCAGTATCATGTTATGAGAACGAAGCAATGATTATGAAAGGCAGTGCAAGAAAAGAAGAAATGGGTCTTTTGTAACGACAGTTTCAGTTGAAATAAATGAGACGTGGAAAAGACACTAAGAAAGAAAAAGAGAGATTGAAAAATGATAGATAGGAGAAAAAGAGAGAGAAAGCACCTGTCAGAGACACAAAACTAAACACGAAAAGAGATGACAAGAGACGGAGGTTCTTAGAGGGGCAGAGGAACAGTAAGTAATGGAAAGGTGAATAGATGCCATGTTCAAAGGTGTGTCCCTCTTGGAAACATCGTTTTCTATCTATAATATTTGTATTTACATTCAAAATTGCTGGCCTATTTGAAGACAGACACTTTTAATACTGTTATTCATACTCCAAATGCACGAGCGATGTAAAAGTGCTGCCTCAACAAAATAATCTGCTGTGCTACGATAACTGATGCGCAACGCAGGGAAATTATTGGAATTATGTACTGGAACATGCTGAGCCGTCACATCGCTAGGCGGGAACATATGGCACTGTGTGCCTGGACTAAGACCAACATGATAGGAATGGTAGATAAATTCTAGTGTGTTTGATGAAGATGTTAGGCAGACTTGACTCTTGATGCTATTGAGTCTTGTCTCACATTTTCCTTTTTACTTAAAACCCTCCATATTCATATTTATCTGTCTTTCGTCTCTTCCTTCTCCCCCGCTCCCCTTTTTCATCTCAACTCACTCCACCCTCCTCTATCCCCACTTTTAAAAAAATATATTATTATTATTTTCTCTCTGACACATACAAATGCTGCCCGTCTTCTTTCATTTCAGTTCATGCATCACTTTACAGTCATTCTCCACTGTAATAGGTGTATAGTTATCATATTTTAGTCAGATCGAACTCACACTGTTCAGTTTTTCCTCATGTCTGTGCAAATTGATCACATAATCCAAGGCTAAAATAAACTGTTGTTCATTAAATGTATGCATTTCTAAAGAGTAACTTGTTTGTTTGTTCATTGTTTGTTTGTTTGTTCTTATTTATGCTGGTTGATCTATTGTTTATTTTATTTATTTCTTTTTGTGGATGTCTTTATTCGCTTAGAACCCCAGTTTCGCCTCGTTTTACTTTTAAAGTAGGCAGAAATAAAAGAGGAGAATATAAAATAATATTGTGATGGTACGAAAAATTTAAAAAAAAAAGACTTTTTTAAACAGAAAGAATAGTTAATAAATGTTCATTTCATTACTATTTTTATAATTGTTGTGTTGGCCTTGGGCAAGAGCATTAGACGATATTATTGCAACCCTACATATATGTTAAGAAAAGCATAAGAGTTTAACATCAGGTCATAATCAGCAGATCTGCGTTTAAGATATAGAGGTTGGAGTGTGATTGTCTTAGAGAGGTTTCTTTTTGTATGTGTGTATTGTTGTTGGTGCTGGTGGTGGTGTTGTTTTTCCCCTCAATGTGCTTTCTATGAATGGTGTAGTTATACGAGTGTTCACGAGTGGTGGAATGTGTCATGGTAGCAGAGTGCACTTCTGACCAGGAAAATCAATAGATTTAGACCAAATATGGAGGACAGACAGAGAGTGGCAGATAGACAGAGCGAGAAACCTTGAAAGAGTGGATGAACTTGTCCATCGATCAATATCTTTAAACCAATGGCAGCAAAGCATTATTATTTTTATTGCTGGTGTAATCTGCCTTTAGATCATCAGCATCATCATTTTAGAGGTATGCCTTAAACATGGATACAGAGAGGATCTCAATCGGGAACTTACTCAATAAGTGAATGTCAAACTCCTGACAACATGCTCTAACGGATTTTGTTCTTTATATCATCAGCACTATTTATATTATTATTATTATCAATGTCATCGTTGTTACATTATAAACGAACTTTATTACTTCCCCTTGCTAGACACTAAAGGTGTTGAGCAAAGAGTGTAAAGAAGAATAAAAAATCACGTTACTTCATGCCTGTCAAATAATTCATGATAATAATAATAATAATAATAAAATAGTTATTTTCTCAAATAAAACATTTTCTCTATACCATAAAGTTTTGGAAATTTCCCATGACATATGTTTCAAACAAAGGGTGCAGGTGTGATTTCTTTTCTTTAGTGTGCATGTTCAACAGTCCTTATTTTTTGGCAAAGGGGCGGGGGGGGGGGGGGTAGTAAGGCTGGTTACAATTATCTTTCATTATCTGTTATCATGAACACTGACTTACATGTATTGCATTTGCCTTCAGTTATAGAAACTTGTTGTAGATGAGCGTGGCTTCTCCCTGATGTATTAGGAAAAACATCGGTAGTTTACAACCAGATACACGGCTCCACATTCCTATGGCTAACGCCAATAAACTTTAAAAAAAAAACCCGAATATTCCGGGCAGCTTTATTTCTTTATCACACCCAAACCGAGATAATTCTACTTTCATAAGGCTGAAAGGCTTAAGAGAAAAAAAAAATATCAGACTGCTTTGATTGGATTTATTTGATTTAAACAAATATATATCTAAATATGATTTAGACAAACATGACAAATATCATTCCATAAAATTTAGAGGCTTACACAAAGTGACACTGGATCTCTAAACCAGACATGGCAAGACATTGCAGCAAGACTCTCATACATTTCATTCATATACACGGGGACAATGTCAACATCTCAATAATTATTGGCCCGTTTTGCAAACTTTTAGTTTGTCACCATTGATAATGTTGACACTCACACAAGAGTTTTTAACATGCCAGTGCTTCTCAGTGTCAAAGATAAAACAAATGTTTTCATTCTGATCTTACGATGAAAAATCTGCACCCATACTTTTGGGGAGATAACTTTTATTCTGGCTCACTTGCTCTATACATAAATTCTCTCCCTTTTCATACAGAGTTTTTTAGAGTCTGTCCCCAGTAATAGTGCAGCGAAATCGATTCTTCTTTTCACAGATGTGTGAGAATTAAACAGGCACACTGATTTTCAAGTGAAAGAATGGGATGAGACCAGTTTCCAACCTGTTAAATATGGCATTTGTCGTGTCCATAGATAGGGTATCGGCTATGAGACACAGTAAGTCAAAACAGAATAGTGCTCTAAACCTAAATATTCAGTTATGCCCTGCATCATTTAGAATTTCAAACGAACCATCTGTTAATTAACATTTCGAAACAGACCCATACTGTAGTAAATATACAACACTATCAGCAGAATTGAAGTTTTATCACTGTGCTATTTTTAGTCGAAGTACATAAAAGTTTAGGTGTATTTGGGACATTAAATTTCGATATAACAATAAGGAGTAAAGGAAAACGTAAACTCTTTTGTCCTCTTCATCTAGTCTCCCACTTACACTCTGCTCCATAACCGAAGTCTCTTGCAAGGGATTTACCTTCGATCTAGAGTAGCAATCACCGGTAGTTTTCACATACGTTTTTGGTATGTTTTTGTTTTTCCTTGTTGTTTCTTCTTTTATTCAGCATGGTTACTCTCTACGCCTAAGCTTGTTAGAGTTTGTTTGCAATTGTCGTGTCTCTGAATCACATCTAATTAGTTCACTCCACCCCTTTTTTTCTGTTTCCTTAAATTTATCTCAAAACCTCATCTCTCCAAATTGGAAAAAAATGGAGCATCCCTCGCTTTTTTCCCACTGTTGTTTTATTTGTTAACTAATGTATTTTCATTCTGTTTCAGTGTCCAGGACCGCAGTCCGCTTCAGTATTTTTGTTTTCTTCATTCCTATAATTTAAATGTGTCTTAGGGTGAGTTTAATATCTCAAACTTAAGCTTTAGGTGCATCAAACCCATGTAATCAATACCCTTCATGGTATACGTGTTTGAGATTTATAGCAATTATAATTTCATATTTCCCCGAGTGCTTTGTTTCTGGAATGTGATTGATTTAAGGTGTTGTTTTGTTGTTTTACATCCCCACATGCCTGAGCTCAAACCTTTTTTTTTTTTTTCCTACACCTGATCCTTCTTCGAGAATATAATGCTACAAAATCCAAGTGTTGAGAGTTGCTGCTAATGGTGTTAATTGTCGGGGAGGGGGGAGGGGGGGTAAGAAGAGGAAGAGAATAGTTGGTAGATGGTAGAGTAAGAGGTAAACCAGAGAGAGAGAGAGAGAGAGACTGGGTATGGATTTACCCCCCCCCCCTCGCTTCCAGAAAAAGTATTAAAGAACTATAAAAAGGCTTCGAGTTGTCTGTAGGACGGCTTGAGACATGCAGTTATCTTTAAAATTATTCTCTCTCTTTTTTTCTTTTTTTTTTTTTTATTTTATAGCGTTCTATTCAATAGGTAGTAAACGGCAGTCAGTAAATATTATTATGAACAGTGTTTCTGCATTACTTCGTTTGAGGTTCACGACATCTAGCGCTGTTGAGGGGAAGAACAATGCGTGTTTGTTTATGAGCAGCTATGAATGTGTCATTGTGAGCCAAATGATTTAATTGTTAGTGACCTTTCAATTCCATTTGCCAATTCACCATCTCTAACAACGATTTCCAGAGCATTATTCACCTTTGAACACTGAAAAGTTATTATCTTAGAAATCAGACAAATTCAAGCTCTTTGAAAAAAAAAAAGTCAGTGGCCACTCAGTAACTTAACTGTGCTCGCCAAGAACACGATATTCTGTCTTGGGCTCCAACAATCCCGGTGGTTGTGATGCTGTGAGTCATCCAGGAGCAGGTCTAAGAACACGATTGTTCAACAACGAAGAACTAAGACAGGCAGCGAGCTGCAATCAATGGCAGAGGTTGACAAACTTTAAAAATAATGTTAACCAGTTAGGAAACATAATTATTCTTATTATTATTTTTTGTTTGATATGGGAGACCTTTGCCCTTGCCAACGAATAATTATCTATGCCACTGAAATGGGCGGAGCCTGCCAATCAATCAACATTCAAGCTATGCCTAGCTAATGAGGTATTTCGAGATCAGTCACATGACCGAGGCAACATCGCTCACATGTGGCTTTGTGCATATGATGTGACAGGTCTGAAAGCTCATCATTGGTCAAGATTTGTCTTCCATGCGCAGAGCAATTAAACAAATCATGTGATTTTTCTCGAAATACAGCATTAGACACTTGAAGACTCACAGAGGGCGTTGCAATTTATGCCAACGAGGTGTAGACTGAGTTTAAAACGGATTCCGTTTATTTTGGTTGTAAGTTCCACCATGTACAGGCAGACAGAGCGTAGGGGGTAGAGTCCGTCGCTTTAAAAAAAGTCAACACTTTGACTAGACATTGAAATCTTAGACAGAGCTACCCGATACAATTTACCTGTATCTTTGTATCAAATTTCGTTTACAGATTTTCTAGCCCTAAACTAATATTCATTCTCATCGCATGTTAAACATGCAGATGGAAGTATAGTACAATTTACAACGTTCAGGATAAGTTGGAGCTCTAGATCTAATTTAACTTTCGAAAACAGTTCTTATACCATTTCTTTTATTCAGCATGGTTACTGTCTACGCCAAAACTTGTTAGAGGTTGTTTGCAATTGTCGTGTCGCTGAATCACATCTAATTAGTTTACTTTTCTCT
>JBCAUA010043850.1:0-11854 GCA_038406235.1 Peronia verruculata
CTCACTCACTCACTCACTCACTCACTCACTCACTCACTCACTCACTCACTCACTCACTCATTCACTCACTCACTCACCCACTCAATTATTCACTACCCTACTCAGCGATCAAGTGAGCCAATTACAGAATATCGTCCATATTCTGAAAGCCTATCTGAGTTGTACATCTATTCCCCTTTTTTCAATTAATTTCTTTTCCAGTTAAGACTTCTTTTCTATCGGTATCTCTTTCTTCTTTCCTTACATTTCTCCACCCTTGATATTTGTTTTGGCTACTGTATGCTTATCCAATTTTCTCTGCCAACGGTTGCTGAAAGTTATGAGTTTCCTTCGTTATTTTCTCATTTCCTCTTTCTCATCTTTTTCTACTTGTTATGGCTGGCGTACAAAGCGAAATGGTTTCGTTTGACCATCAGTTTGGCCCGTTCCTTTCATCTCTACAACTCAAAGAAAGAAATAACATTATTCTTAAACGTGTAAACAGGACCTGAAATTTAACTCTGGCACCAGTCCTCTTTATGTGAACACAGTTTGAATTTCTATTAAATTTTCTCTGTACATGTAGTACTCGTTTTGTCATCTTCCTCTGGCTATGAGATTTTTACTCAAAATTTATCATTTCTGTCTGTTGTCATTTTTATATCCATTTTAACACTCTAATTAACGTTTTCTGTAATGTACGCATATGGACAAATTATAACTACGCAGCAGTGTAGGGTTTTTGGTCAACACGAACACAATACTAATGCATACATTCTCCCCTTCCTTATACAACGAAAGGGTGAAACACGCAGACAACTACACACAGCGTAGCCCTTGGTTAAGTCTCAAACGTGTAATGTAACTATGGAAAACAAATCAACGACACCATCACATACATCAACGCTCCACCTCTACAAACATGACTGTGTACACAGCCGAAAAACAACGAAAAGTTCAGATGGTCAGCAAAAACACAATCTCTTTTCTTATCTCTCGAAAAACTCTCACTCACTCACTCACTCACTCACTCACTCACTCACTCACTCACTCACTCACTCACTCCGTTCCTCTTTTCTTCATTCACTCACTCATTTCTTACCTCACACTATCTCTCATCTTCTTACAACGTGCACACTACAGCTTACACTCATGCACTCATACACATCACACACAAAATGTTGCGGACACTAACCCTCGCTAACCCCTCGTCCTCCCCTGGACATAAATCAGCTTGAGCGAGATGGACTGTCATGACCAGAGAAGGCCCGAGAGATGGAATGATAATAATATTGAACCCGCCCCGAGTTTCTCGGAGACATGGTGCCTTAGGTATGCCCAGTCTTTGGCTAATGTCACTGTGGCTTAAACAGTGTTGGTCATCTTAATGGTCAAAAGGGGATAAAAAAAGAGGTCTCTTTTGATTGTGGCATTTCATTATCGTTGACAGGGTGGATAGATGGATGAATGGATCAATGGATAGATGGATGGATGGATAGATCGATGATATATGGATGGATAGATGGATTATAGTTGGATGGATGGACGTATGGATGGGTAGATGAATGATAGATAAATGAATAGGTGCATGGGTGGATGGATAGATAAATGAATGGAAGGATGGATGGATAGACTGATATATAATTATAGATGGATGAACGGATGGATGGTTAGATAGATGAAAGATAGAAGGATGGAGGAATGGATGAGTAGATGGATGATAAATGGATGGATGGACGGATGGACGGATGGATGCATGAATGATTGGATAGATTGGAGGAGGTTCACAAGGAGAGAGTGATAGGCTGGTGGATGAAAGGATAGTTGAAAACTTCAAAAGGAGAAATATTCTTATGATTATGTTGATGTGTTTATGGATTTGTAATGGATAGATTTGTATGTAGATTGGTGGGTTTTACTTCTTTTAATTTACTTCTAATTTACAAATGAACATTGGGTTGAGTAACTTCGTGCTAAATGAAATGGCATAGATAGAATCCAAAGGATTCCAAATAAAAAAAGCGTGTTGAATACGGGGAAAAAAAAAAAAAGGGACGGTCAGAGGCCAGAGTGGCAATGAAGCTAACAATATGCTATATCTATTAATCTGCCTTTTTTTTTGGGGGGGGGGAGGGGGCAAAGATTCGCTTCACGAAGATCATTAGCTATGGGTTCCATCCGCCAGCCGCTAATTCTTCTGACGAACTACCTGTCTTTTCTATCAAATTCCCTGCTCGTTATCAGCGCGTAATCCTAACTGCCAATCAAAAAGTAACCGCAGACTGTTAATCCCTGCTCGTCACTTTCACATAGCTATAGCCTGCCATTAAAAAGCAATTTACAAACTCCCAGTGGTTTCTGTCAAATTCCCTGCTCGTTACGAACACACAACCTTAACTGCCTATCAAAGGTAACTACTTCCCGAAGCTGTTAAAATGTCAGTCCATCTTGTTTTCGCCCGGTGAAGAGATTTTTTTTTTTTAACCCCATCCAATTTGATCCGGGGGAAAAGGAAGAGGGGGGGGGGGGGCTAGGGTTGGGAGGAGGGAAATAAGGAGGGTGTAGGGGAGGGGGGGGGTAGGTTTTCCATATTAATGGGATATCTCAGAGGGGGGCGAAACGGTGGGAAGGGATTTGCTCTTATCGCGGTCTAGACAGCTAGAGAACTTATCACGGGAAGACATTTGTATGCAAACACCGGCGCTCTCCCAGGGTGCTGACGTCAAATAGTGACTGAGACAACATTTAAGTACCTCGTGTGCGCGTAACAAGACAGACAAGGATGGAATTCTGGTCGAGTACTGAAAACACAATGTAGTCCTCACTGTCCGTCTCTCTCCTCTCCTTTGTCTGTCTGTGTCCTGAAGGGTTTGTCTGTCTTGTTTAGTTTCGTGAAGTTCATGTCGCCCTCATTCACTGTCTTTTTTTGTCTGTCTGTCTGTATCTTGATCATTTGTCTGTCTTGTCATTCTTGTGAAAACACCTGTCTGTCTGCTTGTCTGTCTATGCCCGGCTTTCTGTCTCTGATCATCTGTCTGTGTGAGTATGTAAATCTTTGTTTCTGTCCGTATCAGTCTGGCTCTGTCTGTCTGTTTGTCTTTCTATCTGCAAGCTTCGCTATGGGTATGCTGGCTGTATCTGAGTTTGCAGTTGCCTGCCTGCCTGCCTGTGCCTGACTGTTTGTTTTTCTGTCTGACTGTCTCAACATCTACCTGTTATGCATCTCTGGATACCTGCATCACTCAGCTATATCGCCACCTATCTCAAACCTCTTTACTTGTCTATGCTCTTTTGCCTGCGCATTTCTTGATCTCTTTCAGTCTTTCTGTCTCTGTATTTTATTATTCCTTTCCTGCCCAGTCTAGCACCACATTCAGCGACATCATTATATCTCATTATTCCTCATTGTTCCTTTCAAGCATGGCTCTCTTGTCGTATCGTCAATAATGTTTGGTGAAATTTTATTTGCATTTATTACACACACACATATAATATATATAAGGTGTGCCCATACATCAGTGATAATTTTCTGAACATTACTAATGTTTCTTGGATCTTTTCATCGCTGTTTTTGTAATGAAACCCACCCTGAACTGGTGATGCATCTGGTAGCAGCTTGTGGTTTGGCCAGTACTATAATGTTCCATTTGTATAACAACGATGAATAGTTTTACAAATCGCCTTATGAGTCAAAAACTCCTGTAATTCCTACTTCTTCTTTTGGCCCATACAGTTTTTTTTTTTTTTATTCAGGCGCCGAAATGGTTAAAGGAATTGGTGAGAATTATTATTGGGGTGAGACTAAAGCTGGGTGGATGAATAGATGAATGGATGGATGGTGATAGGCCTATAATATTTATGACAATGCGTTATATTATCTTATTATAATATTATTATTATACAAGGCGTTATTTAACCCTAATAACATCAGTACAAACTGGCGGACTACAGATGGTAATGCAGTGATTTCTATTCATGTTGAAAAAGTGGTATTTTAGGCCTATTGAAAAATCAAGAGGAGCCCTTTGTTTCTGTAGTGTCTGTTTCTTGGAAATTGATTCAAACACAAAATGTGATAAAGGACTCTTTGACTATAATAACCCTTTGAAACCTCTAAGGCTATGATCTTACAACAATATCGGATACATATGATATTTTGTGAAGTGATATTAATGATATGTTGTAAATATAACATGATTATAACACAAAACAATAAGAGACGACATGTTATTTGCCCATCTTCTACTATGTTACAGCCTTTGTACTGTGTCACAGAAACAAACTAGAAAACATCCCGATATAGATTATCAGAACGGTGTAGCCCATGGAGATCATTTTGCAAACATGCGCCAGCTGTTACACAAAACTGAATTGCTTGTTATACCCCGAATACATACAATCAAAACTCAATGGACCGAATAGAGCAACAGACAGGCCTACAGAGAAAGTGGTACTCTTTCATTACTAACCCACGCAATATTGGGAATGCCCCCAACCCTACTCAGGTCATAGTGGTGATCTAATCAATAAAAAAACAAAAATTATTTCACTTTGCATTTGAACTCTGTTCCGAATAGCATATAGTGCAACGAGGTAACCAGGTCGTTCCGCGAGTTTTGTTTCAGGCCTCCGTATCCGATGTTTTGTTTAGATCTGAGTTGTTATTTCTTAATCATTAACTAATTCATCATTAAAGTCCCGACGGTTCATGTTTGTGTGTGTGTGTGTTTTTAAGCTTCTGGAGTGAAGTAGATCAACTAGATGCTACGCTCAGAAAACATCTAATCTTTCGTTTATGAAAGAGACACTGTCGTCACATTTATAGAGACCTATGGGTTCAGAAATAAATCATGGTTATATTTACCAAATTATAATTATCATATTTATATTTTTCTACTGGCTTTTTTAGCTAGTATTTTAATAGAAAATCCAATCATTCAGCTGGTACAGTATTTTATAAACTGTGTTGCTATTCAGAAATCAAAGCTTTCCATTTTTCTTTTTATTTCTTCAGCCTCTACAATAACATTACTATCTTTCCAATCCCTTGCGCCTCTATATCTTTCCATGCACACATGAATCCACAGATGCTTCTAAAATCAACAGCTAATCAATCTATATCATCTCAATACTTATCAAAGCTATCAGCTTTCGTCACGCCCGACTCCCGACTCGCACATCAACACAAACATCAAGTTCAGTTTCGACTTTGTCCCACAACCAGAGCAGGTAACATTATACTGTTGTGTCAGTCATAGTTGAATTCATGACAATTACTAGCCTGAGTTTTGTTCCCGCAGTTAAAAAGAGTAAGCGGAGAGATGGCGATAGGATTCATCCCATATCTCTTTCCGGACACACAATGTTGACGCATTAATCATCAGCCTTTTCTATGTTATTTCATTCCGATATCCCTATCACCTAGTGTCCGCCCATGGCAACGCAGATAAGTGTGCTTCGCATGGACGCATTTGTGGATCTGAAGTAATGCGTAAATAGGAATTGGTCGTTATCTTCTCATTATATCTTGTCGCAGCTGCCAAATATCTCGTTAGTCATTATTGGCCTTGCACAACTCATATTTCTCTAATGAACTGATGTTTTTTGTTATCGTGAAGAAAAGAAAAACAAGAAATGAAAACAAAAGAAAAACGAAACAAAAAGCAATATCTAAATCTGCATCCCAGTTATTATATGTGTTATTGTTATTGGTTATGTGATGCCCTCGTTAGTAAGAGCAGTTTACAAAGCGGAGTAATTACAGTTCTTATCATGAAACGGAAACAACCATTGTGTTATCGCTGACGTAGTTGTGCGAATTTGCCTAAAAGCTATTAAGTGTGGGAAAAAAAACAACAACAAAAAACATACAACTTAGAAAGATTTAAATAACAAAGCAAGTCCTGCAGTAGTAACAAGACTAATCACTATAATTAGAACAACAGTGACTGCCGCATGGATACAGTAACTACTGCAATAATGACAACAGAAAGCACTAGATTTAGCTATTAGTCTACGATACCAATAACAACAGAATCTGCTGTAAAAATGTGTACACATCAACTGTAACAATTTGAACAATAATTACTATAACAATTACACCAGAGGTTATCACAGAAATGATATCATCTGCTATATCAATCACATTCCCCGCCTCTCACTACCACTTCCCCTACCCTTCCCCCCTCCCCTCCCCGCGGCCTCTCACAACCACCTTCCCTCCTCCCTCCTCTCACATTCAAACAAGATTCATACCTTTTAGCGGACAATTTATTTGTTGAATGCACTCAATAACTCTTGACAGACATCACCGCTAGGATTTTGACGCCATGACATTATCACATTTTTGTTCATTCTAAATGACAGAAAAAAATCGTATCTCTCTGTTATCTTCATACAATATTATAATATGGAATTAATTCAAAATAAAATCAGGTAATAAAAGCAGCTGGAAACCGCATTTGAATATAGAAAAATTAGTTGTTTTTGTTTTCTTTGTTTACTTATTTGTTTATTTGTTTTAATCTCTTGTACCTCTTCTTCTCTTTCACTATCATTTTGTATTCTTCACAAGCCCGAGAGGAATTTCATTCAGTATTTTTTACTGTATGTATTTACAATATGCTCTGGCAAAATTTCAAACCTGTTCTCTTCCTGTTTGCTTGTCCTGCTGCTTCATTATCATCATCTTCACCAATATCACAATCAACATTAGCAACAGCAGCAGAAGTAACATTATCATCATCATTTTATAGAAATTTGTCAAGTTTTCAGACACGTGTTTTCAACTGGGAACATTAAAAAAAATAACAGTGGAAAACTGATAAAACGCTAATAAGTTAAACATTAAATAAATTGACCAAATCACCAGTTTCTGACTTGTTTGGCTCTTGTTCAGAACAAAAAAAAAAAAAAAAACCTCATCATTATCATTATCTTCACCATCTTTATTTGGTGCCCTCCTTTGGCCTATGGTCATATAATTCACTGTTGCTCACCTGACATATTATTTTCTTGTATTGTTTATGTTATCACAATACGCCGCCTTGTCTAGTCTTAATCAGGGCCATGTTGAATCTCTGTTCTCTTTGCTGTTGTCTATAATGTATGTTCTATTTCCTTGCTATTATAATTAGTATAACCAGTTCTGTTAAAGGGGATAAACTCCCTTTCTCTGACAAGACTAGCATTCTAGGCATCATTTTTGATACATGACCTGTGGAACATCACATCGATCAGCAGATTAGAAGACATTGAGATGAGTTGGAGGAATTAGATCAGTCTTCTAACGCCATGCTTCTCTGGAAATCATAGTAAAGTTATTATCTCTTCTAACGCTCTTTTAACGCTCTTCTAACACTCTTCTAACGCCATGCTTCTCTGGAAATGACAGTAAATTTACTATCTCCATCTTAAGACATATACGTTTCGAGTCTTCAACTCTCGTCTGTTTAAGCGGTTCTTATTATTGCGCTGGCTGTTTGTTTTGTTATGTTTTGTTTTTCTAGAACCGTCGTAAAGCATGAGTCTGATGGGCAGTTGCTAGGTGGACTCCATAGTCGCAGGACCCCTTGCAAATCTATGTATGTAAATATTATGAGCAATTTTATCGATCATTGACATGGTTAATCCGTTGGGGCCCGAGTACACTGCTTCACCCGGGGGCCCATAGCGCTATTGAAATGACCCTGCTTTGTTGGGATGTTGCTGTTGTTACTTTATATGAAACGCCCGGATGTGGGAGCCATTTTTTGTGAAGTTTAATATGCATTCTGTGTTTTGTTTGTTTGCTTGTTTTTGTTTTTTGTTTTGTTTTGTTTTTTGTTTCTTTTTAAATATAATCATATTTATTGATCATTACATTGGCATTATAAAAACACTCAGTGAAAGCTCAGATGTTGTTATGATGTAATTTTGAGGGTTCTTTTTTTATGCAAAAGTACGGGAGGTAACTATGATGGAAAACTTGTCCCACAAAAAGGCGACCGGGGGCGCTATTATTGGCCAGAAAAGACCGAAAGTTGAAACTGTGAACCATTTAGCAGTGTAATAACATGACCAACGGGTTTACTGGATCTTTTTGTTTGCAACAGTATCACAGTCATCACTTTTCTCTGGCTTAGATAACCTTTCTGATATCCTATGTCAAAAAGCTGTATAAGTGTAACGAACCTTATTTTGTTCATTAACATTCAGTGGCATACTTTCGTTAACGTTTCTTTACCTAAGTATGTCTTCAACTTTTCACAGACTGCTTTGAAATCTGATATGCTTTCACGTTGGATCTTTATCAGTCACTATTTCATGACATATATGATTTTTTTTTTTTTTTAACCATAGCAAAAAATACCAAGATGGTATTTTATGATATTCATCACTCATAGCGGGACTTAGCACTTCCTGGTGTCTTTGCAAACTGAGAGTGTATCATACAAAAGTACAATAATATGAGATATGTCATGAAGAATATGCATACATGGTGTCTGACTGTGATGTACAAATCAGAAGCGATAAATGTATATTTTGGTTCAGAGATGTAATAACAAATTTAAAATGCGGGCCTTCTTAATCCTCCCTCCATACGGGGAAAAGGAAAGAGATAGACACACAACTTTACTTATGGGCTTCTTTATCATGCAGCAGTAAGCGATATAATAGGCTCTAAACGATTTCAAAAACACTGAGATATGATGATGATAAAGCTTTTTTCTTTTCTCCCATAAAACATTTCTAGCTGTAAACTTAGCAAATTAGGGAAAGTTTGACAGGCCAAAAGAAAGACTCGAGATAAAACTTGAGTCACAGCACTCTAGGGAGGAGAGGAAACCATTGCTCTAGAGCAACTTGCACAGAATGATGTTAGACAAAATTTATAAAGAACTCTAAATCTTATTACCAACAATATAATCATAAGCTGCTTGAAAGTCACATGTCAAGCTTTTCGGTCGAACTTACTTTTTTTTTGTCCTTTAAGGGATGGAAATTTCTATGAACTTTGTGCATTCTGTGAGATTCAGTTTACGTTGGTTTAACAAAAAGTCAGCGGTCTTATCATAATAATGAAAACAATTTTGACCACATTTTCCTTTGTATTGTCCATCTTTGCTCTTTTTCTTCTTAAGTACAATGGGCACACTGTTGTACACGAAAGACGAAATAAAGAAGAAAAACAGATTGAGATTTAAGACAAAATAGCTTAATGATCCCAATTTCTCACCGGCCACGTATTTATTTATTGAAAATGTAGAGTTTGTCATCTACCTTCTTTATTATAAAAACAAAAGCCTGTCTAAAGAAACAATAAAACAAAAAACACAGCGTTTATGTATTGTTTATGACAGAATAATTGGGTGATAACTGTTTGAGCCAGATATAAAGAGCAAATGATCTTCTCCCTGGGTATGGTGATAAATGACTGCTGAAGTCTCATGACTGATGGCAGAATTGCTTGCAATTATCATCGCCCATGAACATTATAGGGGCATTTAAGGCTGTTGACGTCACAGGCACCGAGCCTACTGCCACTTCTGCTCCTCCTCGGCCATGACAGGTTTGGCACAACATTAAAACTACACTGGGTCTTTGTCTATAGACATGCAAATCGCGACTCTTCTAGGGAAATTGAAGATGATCGCTTCAGCAAATTACTGATCTACAAAAGTAGTAACTATGTCCGTGTGCCATCCATATTTTGCTGTAGATTTTGTTTCAGAGAACAGAAATCCACGAGATGTGTGGCGGAAATAGTAACTGTTTCTGTGTCTTTTGGTCGTCAGTGAAAATGTATGAGAATCCGTCTTGAACGGCAGCATGAACATCTTACGGAATGAGTTCTGAGATGAAATCCTCCTCGGAGCTGATGGTCACCGATTCAAGATAAACGTTGAATCTCATTGAGTTTACATTGCTGAATGCATAGACAATTAAATTATACCTCCACAGTGCCCTATGACAGAGTTGAAGGCAATGTATTCATTGATCATTGCTTTTTTGGAACTATATTGTGTAACTAAAACACGTGGCAGCTGCAGATTGGTTATTCCATGGATTATGTCTGTTGTTTATCAGTATTCCTTTTTTGTTTGTAGAACTGAAAGTGCTAATCTGACCAATAATGTCCTTGTCCTGAACATTAGCTTATATTGCGATATCTATTCGATGTCTCTGTGTGAGAACACAGTATGAGGATTTCGGTTGATTCCTCTCCATCAGCTGTTAATTTCCAACTGTCTACTCTTTAGATTGGACTGCCTCTTGTTGCAAGTGGATCACTACTGTTCTTTATGTCCACATAGTTAAGTTCTCTCCTGGCAGGTTTGTCCAGGAATATCGGTATAACGAGTTAACTCAAACTCCGATGATTTATCCTTTAGTTGCTTACGATCCTTGCTGCACACTGCTGGTGTTAGCCTACCCAACAAATGTCAGTTTTTTGCAATTAGTTTAACTGACATATACAGTAAAGTCTAATTTTAAATAATAATATACTGACTGCATCATTGTTAATGTACATGCGTCTCCTCTTTAATGAATATTGAATTTATCCATTATATGTTCTTTCAGTGGGCATAGGAAGATAATAATTATAATGTCTAGTATTATCTTGTTGTTATTGTTAATTCACAAACAAGGTAGTTATGTCACTGTCAATAATTTTAATTTAATATGTTGATATGACAAGAACAGTTTTATGTTCTCTCAGACGAAAAGACAGATATTCCGATATACTTTATTTGTTCTTAAACAGTGGCAAACTTGTTCGTTTGTGTTGGGGTTTAAGGGTGCATGGGTATGATTACACAGGCTGGACATTCAGGCTGGCTAATGACAGCCTAAGTGATATTCAATGTCAAGACAAGAGAAATGCAATATCCACAGTATTATGAGATATTTTGTACCATTTGACGTGGGTGAATCCAGTAAATGTCCTTCAGTTACTACCGTTGTCCATTGTTTGATTAGAACATACGTGACGGAAGATGAATGCTCAATATTCTGTTTGCTTGTCTGTAGTGTCCTTTTTCTGACTCTCCTCCTCTTTGACCTGTTCTCTGTTTGCGTTCTTATTTGTTACTACGAAAGTTTCTTTTCTATATCTTACAGTCGCTTCGTCTGTCTGCCAATTTAGATCTATGCTCAGAAAGGAAAGATGGACTTTTCTTTGCAATTCTTCTGTCTGAGAGTTGTCTGTGGAAAAAATTAATTGTTCTCGAAGCTGTGGAATTCTGAGACCCCGTGAATGATTCTCTGGGGATGTAATCTCTTCGTTTACTGTCAGTTCGCGTCGTGGCTTTTAGGATTAATCGGCTTTGTTTCCCTCTTGTTTTTTGTTTTGTTTGTTTTTTAAACCTTTTTATGCTGTCCTTTATATGTGCATACTCCCCTTTGTGGATCTAATATGCTGTTTTGTTTTTGCGTCAAACAAATGTTGACAGATAAGCCAATGCAATGCTCAGTTAATACTCTTGGGATTTGAACTTGAATAAAAGCCAGATGGAAGAGCAGAAAGAACGAAAACAGGATGATGACTGTGTAATTTTCACTGAATTCCTGCTTTTGTGTGTGTGTTTGTGTGTGTGTTTGTTGTTTTGATCCCTGTTTCAACAGTTCTTGTCTAACAAAGCTTTATGATCGTACAATTGAAATGGTTAATGTTTTCCTATTAATAACTATGATTGGTGCATAGCCTAAAATTTACTATGAAATATTGGAACGATAACAAACTCACAGATACGGGCAAGATATCAATTTTCGTTAACAAAGGTGACAGAGAAAGATTTTTACTAATACTTATAACATATGTATGTATGTATGTATGTATGTATGTATGTATTTATGTATGTATGTATGTATGTATGTATGTATGTATGTATGT
>JBCAUA010043861.1:0-11854 GCA_038406235.1 Peronia verruculata
TGTGTGTGTGTGTGTGTGTGTGTGTGTGTGTGTGTGTGTGTGTGTGTGTGTGTGTGTGTGTGTGTGTGTTTCTATAGAGCTTATCATGCCAGATAGAATGTTAAAGCAATAAGACAAAGTAATTATGCTTGATAAAAAAAAGAGCTTAATTAAACTGTGAATTAATTTTATCAAGGATTAGCATTCAAAGAGTATGCACAAAATAGTAAGAGATGAGAATAGACTGACATTATGTTACGTTTTTTACATGTACAGCAGAAGTTAAAAATTATTATTATTGTTTTTATTTTACTGTCAATATTTAGATGTTCAGATTGCAAATCAATGCGACAAGCTGTGTTACGTTGTTTTGTTTGTTTGTTTGTTTGTTTGTTTTGTTTGTTTGTTTGTTTGTTTGTTTGTCTGTTTTCCGGCTCTGAGCATATCGTGCACCAAGCTGCATATAACGTGGCGAGCACTGTCAGTAGCCGAGCGATGGCAACACGATGCCTCATGAAATGGATAAAAATTACAAGACAAAGAAGAACCAAATAACAAGGAAGCCGGAAAATAGATGAGACATAGCTGACTTATATGAACTCGATGAATAGAGGCCCTAATTATTTTTAAACTGATTCTTAATGGATTAGGCCTCGAGATCTAGATCTACAAACAATATATCTACAGCTCCAGATCCAGAAGAATTAAAGAGATCTAGGCTACAACCTGGCAATACTTGTTGAAAACAGGTTTGCATCAGTTGTGGAGTCTTTAAAAAAGGAAGTTCTGATTGATGGATGAGTGTTAATTAGATAAGTAAACTATCAGTAGTCGTGGTCTCAAGTTTGATTTTAAGCTCGATAACTCGGTGAACTGTACAATATGAGGCTGATTATAATGATGACATATCCGAATATCTCATTCCCCAAAATCCGATTACTGTAATGAGAAAAAAAAAAAAAACAGAGTGACGGTGCCATCAAGCAGCCACATTTTTTAAAACAGTAATGGTAACGTTTCATCTAGAGTAAAAACAAACATGAAAAAGACACCAGTAGTTGATGTTCCACTGCCACTTTATATTGAATCCACTTGCGTGATTCTCTATCAGGGGATCGAGCGAAACGAAAAAAAAAAAAAGAAAGAAGCCAGAAGCAAAGCAACAACAAAACCCGAACGAGAGAGAAAAAGGAGAGAGAAATTAATTATAGACATTTGGGCAAGAGCAAAGTTGCTGTTGTTGTTGTTTGTTTCCCTCTTGATGGCGCGGTCTGTTCATTGATGGCTTTTTAGTGGTTTATTTTTGCTTTCCTCTGTTTGTTCTGTGCCTGTCTAATTAAGGATTGTAATCTGGCTCCCATCACTTCGCTACCCAAATAAATTCTTCGGCACCTCCACCCCTCGCTCGTTCTCACCCCCTTAATCAATATCTTCCTCTCTCTCTCTCTCTCTATCTCTCTCTCTCTCTCTCTTCTATTTGCTTCAGTTCTTGTTTTACATAAACAAAAATTATTGTTGAAATCCTCCATCCATTTTGTATTTCAAATGCGTTCTGCTTTTACGCTGGTTGTTGCTATTGTCACGGCATTTCTTATTTTAGTTCAGCTCGAGTGCAAATTCATGAGCCCCTTCTTTCCCACGAGCAAGATGGTTCATCAAGAACAATTAACGTCATAATAATGTTCTGTTGGCTGTACAGTCCAGGATGCCATAAATGATTCATCCTCATTATTATTATATACACGGTGGCCGAAAAACTTCAGGGCAATGAAGAACGGTAAAGAAAGGAACTTTATGGACAAATCTGTATTTCTAATTTTAAGAAAAAAAACAAAAGCCAAAAACAAAATTTTAAAAAATAACACATACAATTTTTAATTATTGATATGGCTGAAATATCAGGAATGGCAGAAAACCCAAACAAATTATGTAATTTAAAAAAGACATAAAACATCAGGATGCCCTAAAGAAAACATGTCCTGAGCTTTTCCCGTCACCCTGTGCAAAATAACAACCACAACATAAACAAAAATTTTTGTTTAATAGTTGTAAAACAGCTGGGCAGTCGAGGAAAAAAAAAATAGTTACATGGTCGACAGAAAATATCCAGAGATCAGATAAAAGAGTCGGGTGTCGAAAGGGGTAAATTGAGAAAATTGACTTTTATGAAAATCACAGGAACTGATTTTGAAAGTTAATGTCTATGTACAGAAAATTCGTAGCTGAATGATTTTTCAAGGAAGAAAAATAGAATATTTTTTTCTTTCTATTGACATTAATAATTCTATATACGAACAAGATCTATTTTGACCGTCAGCCAAATTATTTCCATTCCTAAAGTATAAGAAGTATGAGACAAGCATTGCAAGGAAGGGGATTATAAAACTTACCTTCCCTTTCACTGCTTGAAACCTGATCAACGGAAAATGCTGAAAAAATATTTGATTACATTTTTTTTTCTCTCATAATGGTATTTTTTCACAATTTGTTTTGTTGTAGATGCCACACATTTTAAAGGCAAATGTGATTCTGTCCTTTGCAATGCTCGTCTGCTGGCTAAAAAAAAAAACACGGCTGGTTGACATCAAATTTCGCTCGGTTGCACAATAAATGTTGAACTTAGTTCATGATTATTCCGTAAATTCTGACACGTATTGTTTGTGTGTCTGCTGCATTAATTGAAGATTGCGTTTCTCGGCAGAATGGCAAACCATGGGCATGAATGTAGGAACAAGAAGATTGTTGCACAGGAAGATCTGACTGTTGATGTAATACCGTGTCTTTCTCTGTCTGTCAGTGTCAGGAGTCCGCATTGTATAAATGCTGGGACAGAACTAATAGAAAAAAAATAAATAAATAAAACCAGGTATTTTCTTCACCTTTCCTTTTTGAAAGTCAGATGTAAAGTATTCTTTTATAGTAATTTCTCACCAAAAAGCATCGAGATAACCTCAATCTGGAGGTTTGAAAGACGTTTATAGAACGTTGCTAAGATGCTGTCATACACACTGAATCACTGCAGTGCTACATTTCAGCACGCGTTGTCCTATGAGCACCAGTTGATATATGCATGTGAATGTTTGAATTAATCTTTGAGGATTCAAGCACAGGAGTGATTTCATATCCTCTTTGCCAATGATGGGTCACAAGAGAGAAGAAAGGATCTATAAATATCGTCTCCCAGACAGTTTGGGCACGTTGACAGTATGAATTGTTCAAATCTTTGATTGCAAGTCTCCAAGCGTTTGTACGAGCGTAAAATTAAGACATTCTCGTCTCTTCTCTTTGTATTGTAGCTGTTAAAAAAAAGGGGGGGGAGCGATAAGTTCAGATCTGGACAGGATAACGGAACGTTTCTGATCTGCCATTGAGATAAGAATCTGAGAAATTTCTCCTCAGAGAGTTGCTTCATAGCAAGTTTTCCGACCCCAGCCAGACAGAGGGCCATCGACCGTAGCATAAGAGCTTTAGCTGCCAAGTGGAGAACTCTTGAGATCCATCTGCCGTTTTCTCCCCTCCCCCATCCCCCTTTTTTTTCATTTTTTTCTTCCGAATTCATTAATAGCCCAACATAGTGTTCAAGGAGAAAAAAAAAACAACAACAACAACAGCAAAAAATAATAATAATAATAATAAAAAGCGAAGTGTTTCATCAGTTTGTTTATCTAATAAAGCAGGAAGAACAGCAGGCAGTTGTTTATGATTGGCTAACAATGTTTTACTGCGTGGTTCTAAAAGATCTCAAAATATGAACAGACCTGAAGTCTCCAAAGCGTGATCACTCACGGTCATATCTCTTACATCATTGCAAACTCTTTCATATTCGCACAGAATTTCAATCTTGAGAATACTAGTTAATGACAGGTAGAGCAAAGGGAGAGTGTTGAGATATGCGCAAATAAATACCTGATTCTGAGCTACCTATTAACTACGCAATTCCGCTCGGCTACTTGATGGACGTTCCATGGGTAATTCCAAAGACATGGACTAAGTGGAGAATGAAACAATAACTGTGCAGTGAGAATATTGGGAGAGCTGCTGTCCATTGACCATGATCGATGGATGGAATGCATCAGAACAATGCTTATTTAATGAAAGCGGAGGCTCGTCTGAATCCACTCGTCACCAGATGTATTTCCTGTCTATAATGTAACTCGATCACGCAATAGAAACTATCGTGAGGCATATCGGCAATCGCCTCTCCACCTGAATGATTTTCTTCACATCATTCCCACGTATTCCGTGCAACCGTCCGAAATAAAGCAACTATTAAGACTTGTAGGAGCAAAAAGAAAAAAGAAGGGAAAAGAAGGGAGGAAAGGGTTTATCTTTCACAGGATCTTAAGATTAAGGGAAAACCTGTTTAAAAAGGATTTAAAACACGTTTTCTCTACAGGTAAAGAGTTTATTTGTATCTGCTGTCGTCAAGTCGACCTTGTTCCATTTGCAGTCTCTTGATGAAGTAAATTTTAATCATTCTAGCCTTCCCCTCGAACTAACTTGCTCTTTGGGTCATGCCATGGGGATTTTTGTCAGCAAGCTGATTTCCCTTACTAGAACTGTCAATGTCTGCCTGAATCAGTCTGTTGGTAGCCACTAGTGCTTCTGTAGACCCAAACCGTCCTCTCATCGAAGTTTTCTTGGAGCATATGTTTGCCACGTCAGGGCCCTGTTATTGAACTGTTGTAGGGCATCTGAAGTTCCGGGTTCGAATCCGGACTGGTCCCGACATTTTGTCCTTGGGAAAAACAATTTACACACATTTCCTGACTCCATTCAGGTTTGAATGGGTACCCGACTATAGACAGTGAACGATATTGTTAGACTGATAAGGGTTTGAGCGCCTCACAGGCAACCGCCTGGTATGCTTGCCAGGAAGCTGAGAACGTTTATGAGTGTCTTCTTTGGGTCTGTCGGGGTAATAATAGATTGCAATCACTTATAGCCTATTTAGTACGGGGATATAAGCGCTATACAAATACTCTCTATTATTGTTATGTTTTGTACGGGCAGGGAGGTGTGTGACAACAATGTAACTCTGCCCTAGTGTTATTCCCACCTACTGGAGACGGTGTAACCTTATAACATTCTAGTAGGATAAAGATATTCTTCGCCACAAAAAAGCATACGCAGCATATATGCAAGACAAGTGCAATTCAATACAAATAATAAAGCTATCCTGAAAGCTGGTTTCAAGATTCAGTTTGTAGTAAGAGCGGATAACGCGCAAATGAAAAAAAAAAACAACAAAAAAAAAAAACGAATAACAGCAGTAGATGCAATAGGACAAAAAATGTGGAAAACTAAGAACTTGGCACATGTTTAGCAAAGACAGCCCTAATTGGTATTTTCACCTACATTGTGTCTTGCGGGCTTTCTGCTGTTAAAGGACAGTGAAAGCAACAGTGGCAAATAAAGTACAACTCCTTTCTTAAGAACATCACATGAGGCTCGACGGTGCCAGATGACTCAGATATCACTGTAATCTTCATTGAGGAAATCTGAATTTCCTGCTCATAGCACTGCAGGAGTCTCGACACACAGGAATGTCGCGTCTAAATAATTATTCTCCAAGGTATACCGTATACACATACCGCCCCCTCCCCCCCAACCACCACCACCACCCCTCTCCTTACCACTGGCCGTCAATAACAATGTGATATGTGACAACAGACTCATCCTCTCTGAATCCACAGCTCTGACGTGTACAATTCTGAGAGAGGTCATATTGAGAAACAAACATTTGGAGTGCATGTACTCAGGATTCGTAGAAAACCAAAGTACACACATGGCATGAGACCGATATCAGTTGGCCACAGATTTAAATAAAAGAACACATAAAAAGACATTAAAAATGAGAAGATTTGATTTAAAAAAAAAAACTCTATTTTTTAATCAATAATTACTACTTTTTTACATCAGGATTCTGACATTTAATTTCAGGCGGTGGGTCAAGAGCCGTAGTGCAGCATAATAGCGTTTCTGGAGAGTGAAAATGAGAAAAAAACTGCGTCTGATTTTGCCCCAAACAACAGAAAAGAATGTTTTTGTCCTGTGAGGATAGGAATTGTCGCTGTTAGATCTGCACAAAGAGTCAAATAAAACAGAGGCACAGATGAATTCCCAGGGGCTATAAATTAAATGTCAAACCTTTGGCTGCCCAAGGTTTTATCATAATCTCTAATTTCTTCGCCGATGAATAAGCTCAATCTATAGCTGATTACCCATATATCATTTTCGTTTCAGATTGAAGATTTTGAATGAATAGGCTAGTGTCCTTCTGCAGGGACCTTGACGGTGACAGTTCGATATAATCTTGTCAATATTATTTCTTTCATGACTAACAATTATATTTGATGGGTATGGTTATATGTAATGTACATTAAACTGCTATGTTTTGTTATTTCTTTGAGGGAAAAATATTGGCGAGTGAGACAGTGAGCCTGCCAGGAAGTTTTAGGTAAAAGGGGAGGCGGGGAGGAGGAGAGAGTATTGAATTTCCATAAATTACACTTACTAGTCTTTTACAGTGGGTTTAAATTTCAGAATATAAAAACTCGTGGAAGTTTTGAAAGTGTGATGTTTTATGTATGTCAAAACTCGAGTTGGATATCAAGTGCGGATAATAATAACCTTTTTTTGATTCTATTCATTTGTCAGCGCATTTTTTAATATTCCTCTCCACATCTCAGAGACAACACCTGCGACTGAAAAAATCCTCCTTCCCCACACAGGCCGCGGTGACAATGGAATAAATCTAAACATTTATTTCAGACTGGAAAACTGCAGGAAAAGAAACTTTCATATTCAATGGTTAAAAGTCTGGTCACAGATAGTTTCAGTGCCAAAATGACTAAAGAGAATAAAATAAAAAGCAAAGTGATAGTAATTATATTGATACGGTAAGAACAAATATTACCATACAGAGACAGAGAGTTGACTTCAGCATAAAATGGTCTCTGACTACATTAAACACATATTGTAGTTGTATGAAACTTCAGAGAGCAATTAGCATCACATATGAGGGAACCAGCCCATTTACTTGTATTTTCTAAACCATAATAATGACAGAAACAATAAGAACAATAATATGGGCTGTGAAAAAATATTTTTCAAAACGTTAATGAAATGACTGGCAAACTTATTATGAGCTGGTAAAGAGATCCCATCTTGAGACACCTTACTGACAGTCAGGAAAAAACACACAGCATTTGAAATTTTGTTAATGTCCAAATTTAGGTATGTGATTACCACTGACCTGTCAATAGATAACTCGGAAATCGATCGGAGAGAGATAATGGGATGGTTAATAATTAACAGATCAAAATGAGTAACTTTAACGGCGGTAAATACAAGTGACAGACTTATTTAAAGAACTGCTGGCATGTGTGACAGGAAAGTCGACCAGTTGTCCTGAGATTTGCTAGCCTTACTTGCATGCTACACGCATGGGCCACTCACTGCCCAGACACACTGACTGACAAGGGCTGTCAATGAGGCTTCCAGGGAAATGAGCAACGAATTACAATGAACAAATAATACTGCACATTGAGCCATCCTTTTTCTTTCTTTATTTTTTTTTTCATATTTTCTTCTATATTTCTTCTATATTTCTTCTTCTACTCTGTTGTTCCTTTTCTTTCTTCTTTCTTTCATTCATTTTCCTGGTTAGTTCGTTTTCCTTTCTTTCCTCCTTTCTCTCTCTCTTTTTTCCATATGCCATTTCTGTCAGACCATTTAGAGGGTATCTCGGCTGGTTTAATTTAACTAATGAATTAGCAAAGAAAAGACAAAGATGTATTGTCTATATAAATTATGTTATAATTACCATTTGTGACAAGACGTCTTACCAATAAAACCCACCCATTGCTTTTGCGAGATTATCAGAATTTGTCTTGTTTTATATCATTAAAAGAAAAAAAAAAAAAACCTCTGACAACATAATATCTGACTGAGGACGGCTCTCTTACCGCCAGAGATCCTTTAAATGTGGTTATTCTGACACCTGTGAGTCTCTCCCTTGTACATGCCTTGCTGTTCAATAGTATGTGCTATTCGCACTTCGAACATGAATGTTCAATATTATCAAAATTGAAAGAAGATCTCTCTTGCTTGCTTTTGTGTTTGTTCTTGTCTATTTTCTGCTGTTGGTGTTTTTTCATTTCGTTTTTTTTTTTTTTTCCTTTTAGAGACAGTCTTGGGTTCTTAAGTTAACAGAGGGAAGACAGGAGGAGAAGGAGAAGGACTCGTACCAAAAAGTTGACTTTTGCTAAAAACAAAAACAAAAAAACAAAAAACAATTATTTTTAAAATTTTTCTCTCAAACGTCCTGCTTTCTGTGACTACATTTTTTTTTTTTTTTTAATGTACTTTCTAACAGACGTGATCGCTGGTCATTCAACAGATATGCCGACTTAATGTCATTCAGGTTTTCGCCCGCTCTGTTTGCTATATACCGTGGTAGAGCAATCAATATTTGACCGGAAAAGAATGCATAAAGCATTTGATTATGATCTCTTCTAACAATATTTTGAGCCCCAATGCCAATGATTGACACTGGGTGGCTTCCCTGAGACAAAATATATAGAACATCGGTGCAGGCTTTCACTACATGCTCAATAATGAAATTCTACTTCCTTATTCGCTGATTCAGACTACAGTTTTCGACTATCTGACATGATAAATGTCAAGACATTTTTGGTCTGAGGGAGAAAGATACATTTTCTTTTGTAAAATGATCTGAAATGTTTAATCCTAAAGATAAGTATTCACTAGGATGCCAGCGTATTCACTGGGATGCCCAGGTCTCTTTGTTTTCGACTGTACACTCACTTGTAACGTCTTTATCAAAAAGATAAGTTGATGGAGATCGCTTACTAAGGACGGAACACCCACTGCATTCACTCAGATGGAATTATTTTGTATAGATTGAGTGTGAAAGTCTTAAAGCAGAAATCGTTCATATTTTCTATTTGCTGTTCACTAAAACCACTAAATTATCGCCTTCACTTGCCATTCTCGCCCCTATTAAATCCTTGTCGGCTTCCACTGCCAAACCAATCCTTGTTTCTCTGCCATTATTTTGATAAGACCCTAAATAATGAGCTAATTCGTTGTGGATATTTTTAGCTTGTTCTCAACAATTCATGAACTGATGTTAAATGGAATCCTTTAGAAATCTCGTGCAACAATTGATCTCAATCTTATTTTATCAGGCAGAGCATTAATCCTATTCCAAAAGATCTGAGACTGGGCAAAGATTCGTGCACACCATTGAAATACTCTTTTTGAAGATAGGGGAATTGACGATGGCTCTTTTCACATGATCATTACGAAATGCTGTTAGCTTCCCATTTTGTGTTTGGGTTTGGTTGTTGTTGTTGTTGTTGTTATTGCTCTTGTGTTTGTTACAATAATTAATATGTGCCGCATTTTCATGCAGTCTTTGGCAAGCCTTTCATTATTCCTCGGACAGATCCTCATCAGCTGGAGAGAAATCGCCTGGGATCGGGGGGAATGGCTACTTCGCTATGGGTGGCAGATGCCAGTGTAAGGTATTCATGACCTGACCGTGCTTAAGAGGGACAGTCTCTTCAGTACAACATGTAATGAAGAATTTATGGTCCCCTGACCATTTCTGGCATAATTAATATTCCATTTCACATTAAAATTTTTTTTTCAGGTGGTATGTTATGATCATCATGGTACAAGGTACCCGATAAAGTAAAGCTTGACAAGATGTGTATATGTATATATATATATATTCTTAAGAAATTGCGTCATATGCTTATTGTTATATGTTGGAGTATAGGCTTGCTGGTTATCAATCACACATCAGATAGAGCTGACTCGCTCCTGAGAAAGCAAGGTTCTTGAAGCTGAAATATACATTGTAAAATACTTTTACTGTAATATTGTAAAAATCGTTTTTAGTTTCAAAACCGTCTGACCACTATTCACAGTGGAGAAGGTCTCGCTCTTTCAACTGAGATAATATGTGAATGATAAATTTGATAGTTTACAAAAGAACTTCTTTTTGTTGCACCTCCCACTCTGTATAATGTTTTCACGTAAATCAGCTAAACGGATGTATTGAACAAACAAAGCTGGAGTTAAACAAATCGGCTTCTCCGTGCTGAAAAAATAAATAAGCTGATAAATGTTAAGTAAAATTGTATAAATATTATGTAATATATCGGGCATTGCTAAAACCATGGTTAATCATCCCGTAAAGGTAATTAATTAATGGTAATAGGACAGATCTATTGAATCTACACAGAAAATAGCCTAGTAAAGATATTGCGGTACATGCTAAATAATTCTCTGTCCTTATCCTACTGATAGTGCGTATATAAAATGGCCATCAGAGAGCTTATTAATAATGGAATGAGAAACATAAATGCGATCACTATCAAGAATATCAGAGGATGATCATATCAGGACTAGTCATTCATCACAGAGCACAGAGTTCCACGATTCATCCATGCATTCACAAACTAACGGGGAACATCACAGGTTTGAGAAATGCTCTTCTGGTTGAGTAGTCTACGTGAGAGTTAATAACAAACACTCGCACATACGAGGCCAGAAGGGCCGAGACCACAACGTTATGTACTTTAAGTAATTTGTTTGTAACCTAATCTTTCTGTCGTTGCTGATTTTATAGTTTTTAATCCCTTGTGCCTTCCAGAACGGTGGTGATCTTATTTGGCAATGAGTTGGTAAAAGCAAAATGTTCATTTAAAGACGGTTATCGGAAAGAGTGAGAATTAACTCACATTTAGTTTGTCAGAAAAAGTAAAATAATTTTTGGAGTGCCCGTGTCTCTGTAATATTTATTCTTGTACCGGTACAAGAAATGAAGGCGACGGTCTAAGCATGAAAAGGTTAATATCCTGCTGCTGATTTGTATGTTAATTGGGGAAAAATAAGTTATGATGCGAAATATACTGAATAGACAAATCCACCCCGTTGAATATCCAACGTTAAGAGTCGCCGCTGTTAAACCTGCATTATTACGACTATCAGCTCACGGTCCACGGGTAACCTGTTGGTGGTAGGGACACCACAGACTACTGGCGCTTGTTTCCACAACCCCTTTCATCCCTGCGTGTCTAAAAGCTGGATTTTGTGTGTGGTCAGAGCTGGCTCTGGCCAAGAGTGTTTCTGTTTCTCCCTCATGCATTATATCTATCGTCCGCCTCCTCAGTCTGTGAATACCATATGTAAACTCTTCGTGTGTGACATCAATGAGCAGTCATCTCAAAGAGCGCTGAACTGTTTTTGTCCAGAACTGATAAGAGATTATCTATTTTCTGTTGCTGTTATCTTGATGTTTAATTGGAGGCTAATCAGACAGGATGGCGGCAATACATTAAAAACATAGGAAAACAATGTGTTGTTACCAGCACAATTGATTCCCTTTGAGAATAGACAATAAAGAATACGGACAACATATGATCTTCTATATCTATTTTGCTTGGAGCAAAGATAAAAACTGACCATCAAACTTTCATAGCATTTGCTCATATCCAATTTTATGACATACAAAGATGTTTAAAGCTAAAGGTAGAATAGTTCTGGTCTTTAACACGTTCACTGCTATCAGCTACCTACTGGTGAACGAACAACATCGACGTAAACCTTCAGTATATTAAACAGCACTGTTTCAAATCAAAGTAATCCGGCTCCACCATCTACAAGGAATTGTCATGTGTCAATAACATCTTTGTGGTAGAAAAGCTGCCTGTGGTTCGACTCGTCTTATATTATGGTGGAAAATGAGATACTGTCTTCAAGTTGTGGTTTCGTTAGTTGTCCTCAATAAGATAGATAGATAGATAGATAGATAGATAGATAGATAGATAGATAGATA
>JBCAUA010043872.1:0-11854 GCA_038406235.1 Peronia verruculata
TCTATCTATCTATCTATCTATCTATCTATCTATCTATCTATCTATCTATCTATCTATCTATCTAGGCTATCTATCTATCTATCTATCTATCTATCTATCTATCTATCTGTCTGTCTGTCTGTCTGTCCGGCTGGCTGGCTGGCTGGCTGTTTGGAGATTTAAAAAGGCGTCCGTTAAATAACCAGATGACCAAATCTGAAACTCCGTCATTGGTACTCTCTGTAATTAAGCTCGATTATCTGTGCATGAGAGTGCATATGTAACACATTTATTTCTATTTTTTCCCCCATTTCCTGGTCGTCTTTCTTTTCTTTTTATTTATTTTGTACTGGTAGAGAATCTACTAGCCTTCAGTGGGTGATTTTTAAAATATTGGTCAAACCGGTACTGCTGTGTGACTTAAAAGTGAATGTCTAACATTTTTCCCTCGATGTTGTGTGCCATTCTGACAAACATACATTTTGCACCCAACACTTTTGCGAGTTTTCAATTACCACGGCTGTTTTGGGGATAAAGTCATATATGGTAAGCTTTTTTTTTTTCTTTATATAAACAGAAACAGAGATCTTTGTGCAACAATGAGTGTGCCAAATTCCATATAGATACATTCAGTAGTTTTCGAGCCCATAAGCCCTTTATGGGTTTTGTTGCAGTTTTATAGTTTATACATTGGATCAATAAAGGGGGAAAAAGCAGCGGAAGGCAGATAATTTATGTTGACAGCCTAAACAGCTACTCAACCAAGAACGCAATTCTCAACACTGAGCTGCAAAGAGCAAATTGTGTGCATTGTTCTTCCATAGCTGTGTCAATCCTGATACCTAGAGAGAGATAGGCGTCTAAACAAACTCTTCTCCAGTGACACAAATACAACAATGAACATGGGAATATTGATAATGCTGTGGCTGCCTAAATGAAGTTCCATTGCTCACATTTACTGCCTCGGCTGGTGGTGCTAAACAAAAGCTTAGACCCCTCTCAAGCAAACATGCAATGTATGGATGGGCACAGATCGACACTTTAGCTCTACACAAACATATTGAAAAAAAAAGTTTCTTGATCGTTGATAAACATGAACTTTTCCCAACATTCCTCTACCAATTTTTGTATTGCTGAAATTCTTTTGCAATAGATCTGTTCCGACCAAACGAAAGGTTGGAAATACCGGCGTCTATTTTTAGTAGGGGGTACAAATACTTCAGACTCTTCACAGATTTGATTGCCTTTTCAGTTTGACCCTGCTACGGTGTGGAGGAAGTGTGTCACTAAAACTCTTCACTGTGAGCCTTTTGAACCTAGATTGCCTTCAAGTACTATTAGTACTGAGTAGTTTTGATGATTTAACGATGTAAGAAAAAGTATGACGTACTTCCGGAGTCGGGTTTTTCCTGAAGTTTTGCATACTGTTGTGGGATTAAGTGGTGTTTATTTTCAGTAGGGGGTACAAACACTCCGTCGGGGATTTCCAGATCTGTGCTTAGTCGAATCTGAACTATCAAATTTATCCTTATGACCAATAATTTATGGAAGAACTCGACAGTAAAAAGCAACGGTAAAATACACATTTAAGTGATCTGTTTTGACATTGTTGTTTTAGTTAAGTTTCGAATAATCAAAAAAGAAAAACTTATCTATGAACTGCTAAAGATGACCAGTCACTGGTAAATCAAAATTCTGAATAAATCAGGCTTAATGAAGTTGATGAGATAATGTCCCACGTTCATGTGACATCGTCCAAACATATCGATCCATCTTCACATGGCGAGCTTCACAGTGTTAAAAACATATATAATTATTAATAAAAGAGTTGCCATCATGCAAATTCCGAACTTAATCTGGTTGCTTGTTTCTCCTTCAGCTTATAAATGTCTGGAAAGATTTCCAAGAGTGGGCTCTACATAAGTCATGCCATTAAACATTGGGTCACTATGTTTTGTCACACAGAGTGCTGCAATGTCGGGGCATACATGTTTCTCCATGACTCAATGATATATAAATTGAACTAACCAAGCCTCAAATTCGTATGTTGAAAAAACGTTGACATTTGCTTTGACAGCAAAGCAAAAATGTAAGGTTGATATTATTGTCAACGAATCTTTAATTGCGTGATAAAGTCTTTGAATGAGCAGAACTTAAACTCTGTGAATGAGCTTATATGGACATTTAGTTCTATTTTCAGTTAGATATTCATTACTTTTGCGATATTATTAATTCTTTCATCTTGTTAATGCATGCTTTGCTATGTATGTGTCCGTTCATAACGATTAGAGGCAGAGAAAAATGTGTTTCTCTACAACGTTCCGCTGTCTCTCCCTTAAAAAAAAAAAAGATAAAAAAAGGAAGTAGATATTTATGTTTATCATTGGTACCATGGTGCGTATGATGTTTAGCAGTCACATTCCCACTGGTCTTCTTAACAATAGTAAAAACGGAGTCCATTGCTTAATGATGCTGCCTAAATTTTTCAATTACTTATTTATTTATTTATCTATTTTTTTTTTTTTTTTGTCGAAACCACACCCCTAATCACAGCCTTGCCTTTCAGGATGCGTTGTAATGGGATGAGAGAGAACAGAGAAAAATCATCTGTCGTAACCTTAAGTTTTTCTCCCCCACCCCCCACACACTCGACAAAAAAAAAAAAACCGTCCTTGGGTAGTTTCCATTTTTGGCCCTTTGTCCTTTTTATACCCTCTCCTCTTGTTCTCCTGTCCCCCGGTCCTAAGGCAACTTTTCCGCCCACTAACAAATTACAACTAGAGAGGTGTGCTCGCACTTGCTGATTTCAATTTCACGCAACTTGACCGAAACACGGAATCATAAACTGCTTGAATTATTTTCTTTTTTTTTTTTAAGATTACAAATGGAGTTTCTTGTCCACATGATTTAATCCTTAGGCATCTATGACTCAAGCTCTTAATGTTAAACAAGCATGTCTCAACTCCTATATCTGCTTATTGCATTTTAAGAGAATTGCCACAGACTGAGCTCGCAATGGCAACATAGCTGTTTGGCTTTGATTCATAGGAGGCGAAAGTGCACAGCGAACCATTGAGTCTCCCAATAGAGAAAAGATCGGCGGGTAAAGCCATACATAGCCGGAAGGATGAAGATTTAGACCAAAGAAATAAAGAAAAATGAGCTATTTAAGGGCAACTTGTCCTCGCCGAAAGTACAAGTCTCATTGATCCAGATAATGGATTTGTCCGAAAAGGAATGAGGAAATAATTTATTTCTTCCAACTTCTTTCACAGCAATGTTGTAACAAGCTCGGACTAATAAAGGAGAAGTTTCATCTGAAGACGAGGTAAATGAACTTTCAATACGACTGTGATGTTTCAACTCTGTTAGTTCCACATCAGTTACAATCTTATTTTGCAGGAATCCATTTGGAACAAAGCCGGAATTCCCATAAAAGGAAAACAAGAATAACCTTTGTGTCTTTGTGTTGAAAGATAGAACCAGAGAATGTCAAAAACAACTCAGGACTTTCAGTGCAGAGTACAGACGAGTCCTTTGTTCAGTCTCGAAGGAAACGATCTGATACATAATCGAATGACGCAAAATGTGTCTTTGAACAAAGAACAAACAAATTGATTTTCACCATGAAAGTCTTGATCAATAGATCATTGAACGTGTCCACGTTTACATAAACTGCTTAAAGCGGAAGAAGTAATACTGATAATATGTATTAACTAAGATGCATGAGGAGAAAAAATGGAGAGCCAGAGCGAAGTAGAGCATAGGAAATGTGGGAGAATGATTACGAACGATAAGACTGTAATGCGTATTAAATGGGAGATCATTTCGCAGATTATCTGCCCCTACCAAAAGAGGGACTCGTGTAAAGGGAGATCATTTTGACCTGTCCTATTACTTTCCTTTGCCAGGCAACAGAGGTGTTTAGTAAACAATGTAAAGAGGAAAAAAATCCCTTTACTTCTTGTCATTTGAAAGACTGGGCGACAAAAATTTGATAAAATTATAACAATAAGAAGAAAACATCCTCTTTACACCACAATTTTTATAGAATTGTTCATAGCGTACGTTTCAAGCAGAAGGCGCAAATGTGATTCTCCCCCCCCCCCCCTCCCCCTTCTTTGAACTGCTTCTTCAATCCCTCCTTTGTTTGATAAAGGGAAGTAATAGGACTGAGCACAACGATCTCCGATTGATCTCATGATGTATGGGTTTGTTGCAGCTACGGTACGGTATTTATTTCTCTTTTTAACCTCCTGTGAGTAAGGATCTCGCGTGTTTAAATTGATGGTGCTTTGTTGATATGGCAATGGTGATAGTTGTCCTGCTTGTAATTATTAATTACTTCCCCTTCCCTCCTCCGGTCCTTCAGCGCCCCTTTGTTTGATGTGATTGTTATCTTCAACATTATAGTTATGCTTTGTGATTTACTGTGTAAAACTCAGAAACAGTCTGTTTCTTTAGCCATAGCATTTACGTCGGCATCAAATGACGGCGTACTAAACTAGAGCTAAAAAAACAGGCTACAAACACTACAGCTTTGGCAATTACCTTGGCATTCGGAGACAGTGGACCATTTCAAAAAAAAAAAAAAAGCAGAAGAAGAAGAAGAAAAAAGACGAAGAAAGAAGAAAAGACGAAGACGAAGAGGAGGGCGGAGAAGAAAAAGAAGACGAAGAAAACGGAGAAGAAGAAGAAGCATAGTTTAATGTAACAACTACGAGATAAGGGAAATCAGGCATGGCTTGCGAAATGAAACAGAGATAAGCAAATGTAGCATGCTGTATGTACAGTGCGTAACTAAAGTGAATAAAAGTAAATAGCTCTATCCAATGTCAACCCACCTGAAGCGAGCAGATGAAGCTGCAGCCAGCTGCCTCCTTTACTACTCTATGTCCATTCACTGCCTACGTCTTTTTGTAAATGTTTAAATAAATGAAACTTAATGGCCCTCATGATGAAGCGAACGAAAAAATATTTTTTTTCTTTCATACTACAAGTCAATTGAAAGATTCAATTAAGAGAGCCGGTGAGCGAGGAGGTGGGCGGGAGAACGAGAGAGAGAGAGAGAGAGAGAGAGAGATGGCATTTTGCAATCATTTAACTCGCTATGACCCAGAGCAGCCTCCAAAACATATTGGTCGTATTAGTACTGTTCTTGGACAGAACTGGATGTTCATAACATTATTCTGAGATCATTCAGCGCTTATTATGTATTGATCTGCATTAAAGTGCTAAATATGACTGTGTGTGTGGGGGGGGGGGGGGGGGGGAGACAGATAAGTGTGTTCATTTATGTATATGTGTGTGCTTTCATCAAGTACGCGTGGCATTTTCTTAGCTTTCGAAGCCATTCTTGACCTTGATGTCGAGTGAAATGATGTCATTCTGAGCTGTAGGTCAAGCTGCCATCCAGGTTCGACTTTTCTTTCTAGCCGCCTCACGGCTCGTAACTCGGCTGTTCAGCGGCACAAAGAGAGAATATGGTCTTTGGTTAGCTTCACAGCGGCGTATATGTGTTGAGGATCGGGGGAACGGAAGGGGGTGGAGGGGGGGGGGAGAGAGAGAGAAGGAACGTATGCCAAAGATCACGTCCTAACATCTTCTTCCATCTCGTGATGTCAGTCATTTTATTTGGTTGTTTTATTACTGTAAAAGATCAGGATTGGACTGAAGATGAAGCAGAGTCAGTTGCTGACTTTAACTAGATTTTACTCAATCATAAATGATGGTCTACTGTACCAATGGTACCAATAGAGCAACGACAAGATATAATACTTTTCAAAATAACACTGTGCTTCCCCTCGTTTAATTTATAATTTCTTTGTTTCATTAACCTCTTTCTTTCAAGTGGAACTTGTCCATATCCCAGTATCCTCAACTATCTGTTCAAATACTTATATTTCATAACGTCAAGGACAATCGTTGAATTGTAATGCTGTCATATGTATTACTTGTTCTATTCTACGTGATTTAGAATGAAAGGACTGATGATATTTTCTCTAGATCGTATTCGTATTCATTTATTTCTACCAGACATCTTGAACTTGGCGTCAGATGATGTGATGACTGACCTGCTTTAGCCACCTGCTCCTGTTCCTGCCTCCTCTGAGCTTAAAGATGTGGACTTAACCCTCCCCTTTTCGCCTTCTAATGATGATGTCAATACGTCAGCTATCCCCCCCTCCCCCCAATTCCTCCCCCACCAACCCCTTCTAAAGCAGCAGAAAAGAGAAGAAAAAATTGAACCCATTATAATTTCAGTCTCAACCCTGGAACAAAGTCCAGACCACCGACGATGAAAACATCCACTGAAAAAAAAATCAAGAAAAGGCAACACTGGGAAAGAAAACAATATGGAGATCAAGACTGTGCTTGAAACTTGAAGTCTCCTTGAAGAAATTGCAAGACAAATTGTTCTAACACTATTGCCAAAAGAGACAATAGCAGCCATCCTTCAAAGGTTTTGGGGAATGAACAGTTGAAATGAGACCGCGGAATGCTTTCGTCATATTCCATGTTCACAGCAAAAACAAAGAACGTGGGAAGACAAACAGAAAAACAAAATCTTTGATTTTACACAATCTATGTTGAATCTATATTTTTGAAGACATTTGATATTTCAAGAAGAATATTGTTATAAACAATTTGGATAATAGCAAGCGCAATGTTAATAAACCAAAGCAACATCCTCAAGCTCATATCAAAACACTAAAGAATATTCTGCACATAAGGAAGCACAGTGTTTTGGGTCAATCCCAAGAGTGGCAAACCATTACTGTCGTGCTGACAGTAAATGTGAATATTTGGAGGCATCTCTGAGCTTGTACAGAATGTACAAAGAAGAAGGAAAACAAAAACAAGAACAATAAAATCAGCATTGTGTGTCTGAATTTAAATTCACACCAATACTCAATGAAGAATACAACATTACATTTCACTGTCGAGGTGAAGACACTTGCAGTCTATGCGTAGAATGTAAGTTGCTCAAAGAGCTACAGCTGAACATTAAGAAGGAAAGTGAGAGCAAAGGCCAGAGCAAAATTAATCTTAATAGTGTTTGAGTACCATTTTGATTCACAGCAAGTCATTAACGCTGCTGTCCTAAGTTGTCAGTCTCAGGTGCTTATACTTAAGGAATTTAGATTTATAAAATCGTAAAATTTTAAACTTTCAAAATCTTCAAAGCTGGTGTTATACATGGAGTGAAGGAGATCGAGACTGTAACACAGGTATGACTAACTTTGCTAGTTGCGTGTGGATGTGATTGAAAGATTGTGAGAGAGAAGGTGTAATACATGTTGTCTTCATATTGACTGTTTTTTTTTTTTTTTTGTGGTCAAAGTAGCAATCATGTAATGGTTACGTTCTGAAATTTTCATCCATACCTTCACTGGGGAAAAGGAATGGAAGAAAAATAATTTGTTGAAAGCGGCCTCTCTAGGACTGAATGCGACAATATGCATTCTGTCATTCAAAGGTAGGATACAAATTGTGATGTTTACTTACCCTCTAGTTTTCATAGCCACATGAAAAAGGCACAACCCTAGAAGCCATGTTGAAAATATCATAGATTATTCAGCTGTTATTGATTTTTAATGGATTTAACGATTTATTCAAGACATGTGTGTGTGTGTGTGTGTGTGTGTGTGTGTGTGTGTGTGTGTGTGTGTGTGTGTGTGTGTGTGTGTCCAGAAACTTCACTAGTATTGTCTATGTTAAAAATGAAAATGAAGTGTCAGTTTTGTCAGTTTTATTTGCAGAGAAAATTGATGGAGAAGATGTGAACAAATCTTTTTTTTTTTTTTTTAAACGGGGCAAAACCTTTTGAAACTGGCAGTTTTAGCTCGAAGTGTAGGCCATTTTATTGAAGTCTATAACTTTGAATAAATGAAGAAATTTCCCCCTTTTAGAAAGAACAGTTTGTTTGTTTAGCTTACTGTACTTTGCATATAATTTTTATTGCTCTTATGTTTCTGTGACAAGATAATATTATTTATAATATGAATTTCTTTCTTTCTTTCATTTGTTTTATATGTATACTAAAATAAAATAGTAAATTGTATTAACTTGTTATAGTTAGTCTTAGCAATTACAAGAGTATAAGAAAAATAACTGAAATTTGAATTTGTCTGTGTGTTTTAAAGAGTGCCTTTTTTTTTTTTTTTCGTTTTTTTTTTTTTTTTTCATTTCATATCACTTGAATACAACTTTATTAAAAATGACCCTAACTACAAATTGTTCTTCTTATCTGATGTTTGTTATAAGCCAATATGAGGTTGTTTTAGAAACCCAGTGAAGAACAAACTGCACAATGTTGTCGCATCCTCTTAGAATATAGTAACAGCTTATGATGTTCTGAGCACGAAATTGTCGTAAGTCATAAAATTTTATATTTCCCACCGTTGACAGTGTTTATTTAGCGCTGAGTTATGTATTTTTCTTGAACGGATAAATAGTATTCTATTGCATGGGATTGTTAGTTAATTGAGAAAGTATGAGAAAATTTTGTGCCGACCAAATGCCTGTCATGAGGGCAATAATTTTTGTAACTCCACGAAAAAGCTACTTATCTCTCAAAGTAACAAAGCTTTGCTTTGGTACTTCTTTAAAATGCCAAATAATCTCCTTATTTATATCAATAAACGAAAAATAAACGAATTTTACAAGTTCTGATTTCACAGAACAGGGTGATTTTCTCAAGAGTGGAATTTTAGAGATACAATACTATGGCCCTGAATCCTCAATACTTGAAATGAATTTCTGGTGGATAAAGAACGGACTCAAAAACTTCATTGTGAATGTTTTTGGGAGAAGAAAAAAAATTTAGAACAAAAGGAGCACAATGCGTTTAAAAAGAAATCAAGAAAATGAGAAAAACGAAAGAAAGAAAACATATCTGGAATAGAGAAAGAAAAATTGAATGGAAACCAAACAAGAAACGATTGTTAACAATGGGGTAAAAGAGCAAATTCAAATAAGGAAACTTAGAGGAAATGATTAGCTGTCTGAAGGAAATGCCCCTCTCAATCATCAGTTCTTCGAAACAGCAGAGATGAAGAAAAAGTTATTAGTTATTGTATTCCGTGAATTTTTTACCCATTCATCACAGAAGTTCTTGGGCGCACGTAATTATGTCTGGTGAGCGAGAGAGAAAATGAGAAAGAAGAATTAAAGAATGAAAAAAAAAAACCCCAGAAAACAGAGAGATGGCCAAATAGTTGGACATTTTTAGAACTGTTTGATCACTTGGACAAGAGCAGTCCTTCCTTGCTCCGATCTCTATACAACCTACGACATTCCTGAGGCCTTTTTGTAAATACATAGCGTGAGACAAACCGACATTACCTTGCGACATAAAGCATAATTTTAGTGAGCACTTTTGTTTTTGGTAGTTTGGATGATTTAGTTAACATCGTCACTCAACCGCGAAGACTCGTTTGCTGTACACCTAGTTTCTGGTTTCTCCTTGTTTATCTCTTTGGCTGATTTGATTCATCCATGTATTTTCTCTTTTTTTTTTTTCCCCCCCCTCGAGGAGCAGGTGAGAACCTATTTTACAGAGATGCATTCGCACATTGATGCATTGTTAAAATCGTTTCTTCCTCGAAAAGATTTTATTTACTGAAAAATGAAATCACTTTAGTCATGAAGATGTCCATATAATTATGAAAGAACAGAAATGGAAACATGAAACGATGGTGAAAAATTAAAGTATACCTTCACTATTTCTATCCAAGAGGTTAGTCTGTAATTACATTTAACCACATCACCGTAAATGGTGAGGAAGGAAACATACATTTTTTGCATTTCAAACCGTTAGCTGAAGCTAAACATTGGAAGAAAACATTGTTACATTTGTTTTTTAATCAATGCTCCATTACAACATAGATATGACTGCAGATCACTCAAGGTTTTATAAAGTGTGTAACATAAAGCACAATCTCTTGGCATTTTATTTGGTTGTTGCTATGCGAGAGGATTAGATGCCAGACTGTTCTTACCAAAGATAAAATGGAATTTTCAAAAAATCTTTCAGCACTGAAAAGGTGAATTCGATTTCAAAATTTCAGATTAGTGCCATGTCAGTTCTTTTCCACCCACCCGCATATTTCCACCCACCCGCATACCCAGCTATTGATTTCAATGCAGATTATTTTAAAATTTTCCTCGATACATCTTTTTATCCTCGCCATTTTATTTATGTATCATGTGGAAGCTTCTTCTAATCTTGATTAAAAAAGATTGTTGTGTGTGTGTGTGTGTGTGTGTCTGTGTGTGTGTGTGTCTGTGTGTGTGTGTCTGTGTCTATGTGCCTGTGTGAGTGTGTGTGTCTGCGTATGTGTGTCTGTGAGTGTGTATGTCTGTGTGTGTCTGTGTGTGTGTGTCTGTGTGTGTGTGTCTGTGTGAGTGTGTGTGTCTGTGTCTATGTGTCTGTGTGAGTGTGTGTGTCTGTGTGTGTGTGCCTGTATGAGTGTGAGTGTCTGCGTATGTGTGTCTGTGAGTGTGTATGTGTGTTTTACCAGTTGCGTTTTTGAGATCTGGATCTATAAATCAAATCAGAGTCGACACCATTTTTGCCAGATTTTTCAGGAGCCGGTTTTTCACTTATGTTATTCTTTTAAATCTGGGGCCTCTTATCATATTGCTTTCTTTGTAAAAAGAAAGCAATTAAAGTTAAAAAAAAAAAAAAAGAATTCACGATTTTTTTTTTTTCTTGACAAAATTAACTTTTTTCCTCGAAGGCACAGCAAGTCTCCTATTCCAGTTCTTTGAAATGTAACGTTTCTTAACGTAATTACAAATCACTCTGCTGCTCAAAACAAATTTAAAAAAAAATATATATATATAAATTAAGTTGTTTTTAGCGATAGAATGAAAAGAAACAGATAAATGTTAATCGTCATGTTACATCATTTCATAGGCCCACGATAAGCTATCTCAGAAACATAGAGTTCAGCCAAAAGCAAGAACTAACTTAAAAATAAATTAGTTAAGTTAAATATGGGATAAGAAAGTTGGGTAGAATATGTAAAGAAAAGTCTGCGAAAAAAAAAAAAAAGACATTCATTGCAATATGTGTTTGGTCAATATATCTAGTTTTTCTTTTCATATCGTTTTTAAAATCTATGACTGATTTTTTCGTTTGAATTCATCCTCAGACCTGACCGACACAATTTTTGTGTCTTCCAGGGGTGATCTGTCAACACTCAAAACACAGCGCAATACTAATACAACCACAAAGTTTCTATTCCTTCAAACTTCTCTGTCAGCAAAGTTAGAACAAGTTTGAACTAATAATGCAAAGATATCGTCTTAATTCGTTTGTTTGTTTGTTTGTTTGTTTGTTTGCTGTTTAACGACACATCACCACGATTACAACTATATTGTGTCAAATACGGTAAGATACGTTTACACGTCAAGAAGAAGAAATTGGGACAGAAGACAGGAGCAAGGAGAGAGAGAGAGAAGAGATGTCTCCCTTGGAATGTCGAGGATGGCACTCAAAATAAATGACCTTTCAATGTGCTTGTGATGTTCTATTTGCATTCAAGTAAGACACAGTACACAAATGACAAGCAGTGCAATAACAGGTCAGTGTCAAGTGAAAGCGTTACCAGAACAGACTGCTGCGATCGTTCACATTTTCAGTGAAATTTCATATGTTAGGGCAACATAGTTCTGGGTTCTCTAATAAAAGGAAGAGATAAAAGAGAGCGAAAAGAAGCAAAAAAGAGGAAAATGAACGAAAGAACAAAACGAAGAACGGAAGAAATAGGAAGAGAGAAAAAGAACAGGAGAAGAATAGATAGATAGATAGATAGATAGATAGATAGATAGATAGATAGATAGATAGATAGATAGATAGATAGAT
>JBCAUA010043894.1:0-25900 GCA_038406235.1 Peronia verruculata
TATGTATGTATGTATGTATGTATGTATGTATGTATGTATGCATGTATGTATGTATGCATGTATGTATGTATGTATGTGTGTATGTGTTTATGTATGTAAATAAAAGTGTGTATCTTTTGAAATATCATTTTTGGTCTTCATAGATATACCAAGGCAGCATGGGTTATCTTATAAAATCATTTGGCATATGTATGTGTGTGTGTGTGTGTGTGTGTGTCAGCGGGTGCATGTGTGTGAGTGTGTGAGTGTGTGTGTGTATATGTGTATATGTGTGTGGGGTGTGTGCGTTTGGTTTGCTTCCATTACTTTTTATTAACCACTTAGTTTCATTTTCTTTATTCTTTTCACAGAATCTGATACTAATACCCTGACAGTATCTACTGTTCCTAGCAACACTGTCACGATTTAACAGCTATCAGAGAACTGTGTTGTTACTGCAGGCTACGTTCATTCATCTATTATTAATCTGCCTGGCCATCCTTCAGTCCCATACCAGTTCTTAGGTTCATGTCGTTACTAAGTCTTCTCGCTAATTTTTGTCTTCTTTGTGTGTTTGTTTCAACACTCTACCCATTGTAATTACTTTACTATTTATTTCCATGGGCTTTCATGCCCTTATCTTTTCTTTCTTTCTTTCTTTCTTTCTTTCTTTCTTTCTTTCTTTCTTTCTTCTTTCTTTCTTTCATTCTTCTATCTTTCTTTCTTTCCTTCTTTCTTTCTTTCCTTCTTTCTTTCTTTTTTTCTTTCTTTGTTTCTTTCTTTCTTTCTTTTTGCCATTCTTTCTTTTAATTTTCTAATTCTTTGTTTCATATGAACCCTTCACACGTTAGTGTCTACTGTTTTTAATTTGTCTTTCTTTCTATCTATCTTTCTTTTTCTTTCTTTCTTTCTTTTTTCTTTCTTTCTTCCTTTCTTCATTTCTTTAAATTTCCTAATTATTTATTTCATAAGAAGGCTCAAAACGTTCATGTCTTCTGTTTTTAATTTTTCTTTCTTTCTAGCTTTCTTTCTTTATTTCTCTCTTTTCTTTTTTCTTTTTTTAAAAGTTATTTCTCTTTCTTTGTCGTGTGTTCTAAACTTCCGCCAAACCTCTTTGTAAATGTTTTTTCTTTAAATTTGTTTTCTAGCGTTATCAAGCTAATGTGTCTTTTGTGTTCGTTCTAATTGTTTGTTTTCTTTTCATCTGGTTCTCTGTATAATGCAGTTTTACTTCCCTTTGGAATAACACTGTTATTTCAGTTTGCACTTTAATATCATTATAGAAACTGATGGGTCTTTGTATTTCATGGTGTCCAGATTGCCGAGCCAATAATCTATTTCCATTACAACTAATTTACTCTTTCCTATTCTATCCCATCCAATGCTATCCTATGCTATCTTATCTTATGCTATCATTTCTTATTATATGATATCCTATCCTTTCCTATGTTATCCTATTCTATCCCATCCTATCTTTTCCTATCTTCTCTTTCCGTATGCTATACTATGCTATCCTTTCCTATTCTATCCTATCTTGTCCTGTCTTATCCTATCCTATACTCTCCTATTCTATGTAATGCTATACTATCATATACTGCATTATGTTATGCTATGCTGTCGTATATTATCATATCTTATGCTATCCTATCCTATTCTATGTTATGCTATCCTATCCGATTCTGTGTTAAGCTATATTATGCTATCTTATCCTATCCTGTCCTGTCCTGTCCTGTCCTATCCTATCCTATCTTATCCTATTCTATGTTATGCTATCATATCTTATCCTTTACTTTCCTATCTATGCTATCCTATTCTGTGTTAAGATATCCTATCCTATCCTATCCTATCCTATCTTGTCCTATCCTATTCTATCCTATCCTATCCTATCCTATCTTGTCCTATCCTATCCTATCCTATCCTATCCTATCCTATCTTGTCCTATCCTATCCTATCCTATCCTATCCTATTTCTCGTCCTACGTATCTTCTGTCATCTGATCTCTTAGAGGTCGAAAGAAAATGCATTGAAGCGAGAATGATTTGTTTTACAAAGACATCAAATAGAATTTGACAGCTGTGCAATTGTGCACACCAGATGCACCAAAAAAAAAAAAAAATTGATAAAATCAAATCTACAAAAATCAACGTATGTTGATAATAAAGCCAATAAAAAAAAAAAAATCAATATGGATCGTCACACAGAAATTGAGAAATATTAGGTCAAAATGCTTCTACAGATGATCGATAAAATGAAATCCATAAAATCAACATACAATATGATTGGGGTCTGCAAAATCGATGGGTCTTGTTATCTGACACTTTTCAAGATAGTGCGGTGTAACGTTCAACAACTCCATCAGGTTATTTTACTTGTGTGTGTGTGTGTATGTGTGTGTGTCTGTATGTGTGTGTGTGTATGTGTGTGTGTATGAGTGTGTATAAATGTGTGTGGTGTGTGTGTGTGAGTATGTGTGTGTGTGTGAAAGGAGTTAAACATTTTCTATCGATGAAAATGCTGAAAATAAATATTTTTTTGCACTCGACATATTTGAACTCGCATAGAAATGGTTTAAACTCCCACAATATTGGAACACACACAGAGAAATCGTTTCTTTTCCAATGTATTTTAATGCACAGTAACTGTTTCATTTCTATAATATTCAGACATATAACGAAGTCGTTTCATTTACATAATTTATCAACTAGCAATGTTAGTAATCCATAGTCGGAAACACATTGTGGATAGAGAAGACATCGAATGCAATGAATATAAAAGATTTACATACAGACTAGAAGAGAGCCAACGGCCATATAATTGAAGCCCTCCGATTGTAAAAGTGTATTGCAAGCGTGCGCACCTGGATGTTGATATTTTGGTTGATTAAAATGAATATTAATCAAAGAAAAAGTGTTTTGAACGCGTCATACGTGCATTCGGATCAAGCATCCCGCGAGTTTATTATTCAAATTGTATCACATTTTTTAGAATAAAATCAAAGATAAGTTTGTTTTTTTTTGGGTTTATGTACACAGAAACACGCATCCATATAGATCTATTTTATAATATAGATTTTCGATATTTACACAATCTAAGCTTATATTACGTAGCTAACGAAGTATTAGGTAAATAGTGATTGCTTCTTTTTTTTGTTTTAAAATTTAAATCACGCTATTACTTCCCTTTACCAGACAAAAATCTTACACTTAGTTCTTTTTGGTTTTTTTTTTTTTAAAACATGATCACAAAAATAAATGTTTTACTGAAATTTTTACGATATAAAAACAGTTTCCTTGTACAATAACTTTGTGTGTGAGTGTGTATGTGTGTGTGTGTGTGTGTGTGTGTGTGTGTTTGTGTGTGTTTGTGTTGGGGTTTAATGGGACATCAGCACGATAGCGGCTATATTTTGCCTGACACGGTGGGTACAGATACACGGTAGAAGGCTGGTCAAGGTATATATCAATAAAATGTAGCCCCGAACGGACAGCGCATTTATGAGTATGTGTGTGTAATTTTGTTTTAGAAAGTGCATTTGAAACCAAAGAGTGTAAAAGTCATTAATTCTGTCCCTCTGCTTCATGTTCAACAGCCTGGTGCTTGGTAAAGGGGAATAACAAGGCTGGTCAAAAACATTCCCCAGTCTACAACAACTCCAGGTACTACCAGTAAGTCTCTTTTAAAATAGAGTTATTGTTATTATGTATTGGTGTCTAAATGGCAAGAACTGTGGTGTCGGTGGCGTGTAGGTTGGGCCCCTGGACTCGGGATCTAAAGACTCGGGTTCGAATCCTGACAGGTCCCGACATTTTGTCTTTGGGAAAGACAATTGGCACACATTTCCTGACTCCACCCAAATTTCAAAGGGTACCCAACTGTAGAAACTGACTGATATTGTTAAATTGATAAGGATTTGAGCGTCTAACAGGCAGCCGCCTGGTATGCTCCCCAGGAAGCTGAGAACGTTTATGAGTGTCTTCTTTGGGTCTGTCGGGGTAATAATAGATTGTAAAGCGCTTAGAACCTGTAATTATGGGGATAAGCGCTATATAAATACTCTCTAGTAGATATCTCTATTATTATATGGTGTATAAAAGAGTGTAATAAATGTTTGCTATTCTTTGCAATTTCTGTTTGGAAAATTCAGTTTTGGATCTTTCGATTAACATATTTCTATAACACATTTATAACTGGGGTATGTCTGTAGATCTCTCTGAGTTGTATTTCTTGGGCCTGCCTTGCTGTGATGCTTTTGATGATATGTTTGTCCCCATGTATGTAAGTGTTAATGCATCTTACATATATATATCAACTGGTCTTATCAACCGTCAATGGAATTGCTTTCTGATGATATCAGTTTATTTTATCTCTGTCTACCTTATCTTCTCTTATCGTATCAGTTAGATATTTGAGATAATTCGCCAGTCTTCTCTCTCTCTCTCTCTCTCTCTCTCTCTCTCTCTCTCTCTCTCTCTCTCTCTGTCTCCTTTCCTATGGCTGTTCTTGTCTTAATGTGGGGGTAAATTTTGCCAAACCAGACACACCCACATACTCACACACACCCCCCCCCCCCCCAACATGCATATGTGTGCACATGTACACAGACATGTACACATGTACACACATACACGTACATATGAGCTCTAAGATTATATGGCAGTGCTATTAACAACCTCTCGAACTTTACCAATTCATATTTTTGTTTAGGGTGAAATGCCTACTTGCATGGTACTAATTTAATTCAGTTGTTGCATAGATGGTATCATAAGTAAATTCAAACTAAAGAAAAGGTTAACACTGGTGCAACAATTGGTTAGGAACTATTGAACAGGAAGACATTAAGAGTATGTTTACATATTTTAATTTCAGTCATTATTATGTGTACAGAATGATTTGTAGACAGTTGGAATGGTATGCCACCAGTTAGATATATCACTTTTTATGCCCAGAGTGAACAAATAGCTACTTTAAAGGTGGATTGGACATAGTTATGTAAGTGCGTTGTTGAACTATATCTCAGATGCTTGGATGGGTGATGTCTCGGTGTTAAATGTGCATACAAAGATTTTATACTGTGGTGATACATTTTTTGTACAACACGACAGGCACCGTGAGGAAAATGATGGCCCACTGAAATGGCTCTTTTTGCAAGAACTTACAAAATTGACACAAACCTATTCAATGAACTGTGTGACAAAAGATACTGTGATAGGAGACGGATCTTATCTTAATGGATATTAGGAAAGTTAGGAAAAGAATCTTGTCTTAATAGATGTTACGAAAATTAGGACAAGAATCTGGTCACCATAGATATTTAGAATAGGATCTTGTCACCATTTTATATTGTGATAGGACAAGGATATTCACTCAGATTGCCTCAACATTCACAGCCAGAGCACTGAAACACTATAAGATTGACAGCAGTTAGAATTCACCTGGTACAGAAGAACTGCCTACCTTATCATATTATTCACACAAAGACAGCATTCTGTGCTAAAGGCAATCCCATTTTGCAAATCTGAAGAGAGTATTTGAAAACTAGGGGGGAAGAATCGCACATGTTTATAATTTTCTGTTTTACACATGGGAGAAAACCGAAATTTGTTTTTTCAAAATTTAAAATTTGTCCTTTTTTGTATGTTTGTCTGTGTGTTTGTGTGTCTTAAAATCATTGATTCACATTTGCTTTGGGCAGCAGTGGCTGTTTCCTCTGATCTTTGGGATAGTTAAGGCTCAGGTAGGACCAAACCCACACAGGGTGATCTTGAAAACATTGAAAAGTGGGCATCTGCTGTTCTTGCCCGTAGTCTTCATTTGTGTTTACATTTTGCATACCAGGGAGCAGAGAGGAGGGAAAGCACAAGGTGGCCGTCCCAAGAATAAACCCAGACACAGGCAAGCAAGAGGATCCAGTTTAACCTCTCTTTTGTTAAAGATTGGCTGCAGATGCAAATATAGCTTGCTCCACAATCCTTGTACATGTGTTTCTTTTACCCATATGAGGTCACATTTTGGCTCAGGCACTCCCCCATTGTATCAGGCTTTTTTGTACAGAGGACATCCATTTTAAATGTGATTGGCTTCTTTGGCTAATGTTAGAGGAAAATTGTTTATACTAACACATTTTTCTAGTTGCATGATGTTGATAGGAAGGCAATGATCAGCAAGAGGCAATGGATATTATCATTGCCCGAGTTCTCTCTTTCTAAGCATGTTTACTAATACCCAGTCCAATTCATTTGAGCTTGGCTTGGATATTCATTGCATGGCATGGGTTATTTTGTCAGTAGCCTGGAATGATCAAGATACTCTTACAGGTTACAAATCGTTAGACACCTGTGGTTTTTCAACATGTACCTTAGAGCTATGATTTCACACAGGCACATTTCATGCAAGTTTCACACTTACTTTTACAGAATAGGTTAAGGTCATACTCTTACTTTAAAACTGGATTGACAACAGAAGGATAGTTGTGTTAATTAATAATTGATTGAATTATTACATTCATATTTTGTAGTAGCCATAAGCAATTTTTTTGTGGACCAAGGGCCATGGTGATGTAACATTAATACACCACATTACTTATTAGAAAATTGAACATAGTGTCTAATAGCCACTGATATGATGGTAAATAAGAGCTTTTGAATGAAAATCTGCTCTTTAACTTTAAGTTTCAGAGAGTAAACAACCTGCACAGTTTAGTAAACAACTTAGAAAGTGTCTCTCGATTCCAACGAGTCTCTCTGTTTCTAATGCAGTTTCAAACAGAAGAATTTCTATCACATCTGCATGAGGTTTTTGGTTGAATGCTGTGAAATTGTCCTTTATTAACTCATGTTTTTGACGAGCATAGATCAAGTAAATTTCCAAGCAGTTGTTATGGGTGTCAGACTTGTTACTTTATCTCCCCCCATCCCCCACCCCACCCCACCCCACTCCCACCCCCACCCCATCCCATTGTCATTGCTTTTCTCTGATATATCCCATTTCTCCACAATACCTTTATATTCTTGTTTATCCTTGGTCCAGTTTATGGAAAGCATGCTTATATAAGGATTGTTATTTAAAAGGTTTTCATCTGTAAGGAAGTCATGTAGGCAAAAGTTGTGCATCCTGTGGCATGGCTGTCTTGATTGTATTTATTGAGTTTTGGCTATATATGGCATAGTTTTGATGTGATAACACCTGTGTCCATCCTAGCATGTCAGTGTTGAATCAAGTCAAATAGATATGCTTTGCTATTCAGAATAAGCAAATTCTGTGAGATATAAACTTTTAATTTTTTTATCTGTCATTGACCACTGGCTCTCTTGGCTTGTTGAATCTAAGTCTTTACTTTGGAAGCAACATGTTGAGGTAAAAACTCAATCAAGTAAATCTACCCCACAACAATGAAAATCTCCATATTCTTGAAAACTGGCTTGATGTATCTTCACATTAAACATACAGTGAAAACTTGTCCTAGATATGCCTTGTTAAGAACCACTGGTGACTTAAATCTTAGCATTTCAGTAATTTCCAGTTTACTGAAAATGAGATTCCAATGAATTACTTAAGAATTTCACTGAAGATTTGATGAAATATTTTTGGATGATTACTCACTAACAAGGCAGATCGTCATAATGGTCAGTGATTTGAGAGGAAATATTTACTCTACATGTGGCTTTTGAAAAAAAAATCATCAAATATCCAGCTGATTCATTTGTTGATTATATGGTTTGCAAATATTTAAGGTTAAATAAAAAGTTGCACACCAATTATCTCCTTGTTTGGTGGTTTATCCTAATCAACTTTCTTTCCAACTAAATGCCTTCTGTTATTGGTCTTATCTTTCTGTATCACAACATCAGTGTGATGATAGTGCCATTCATTTGAAATGGAAGATGCTTCAGGAAGGTGGTCACTTTAAAAAAAAAAAAAAAAAGTAACGGTCATTACATGTATATTTATTCAAATTGTTTTCTCATAAACTATAGCATCTTTAATTTGTTGTTAAATTTTTTAGTGTATGTGCATATGTGCACATATGCCTTTTTTAAAATTTGTCCTTGACTTCAGCATTGGTAATGATGAAATTTATGGCGAAATCTCAGTGATAAAGGAATCAGCTGTGACAATGTACGTGTATTTGACTTTCTACAGGCCAAGAAACAAGAAGAAGCAAGAAGGTGACCAGGCCTCTGGTGGTGGTGGTGGCCGTGGGAGGAAAGCTCACAAGAAAGAGAAAGACCTCATTGTAAGTGGCAGCCTGCTATACATCAGGGATGTCAAATTTCCTACTTTAGTAGAATTTTCTATTTTTTTATAGTCAGTAATTTCTCTTTTGGCATCAAATCTGGTATTATGTACCATTAACGTACTTAGTTTATGTGCTGCTAAAGACTATACCAGGAACTTTTCCTACGTTTTCATGAAGACAGATTGACATTCCTGTATACATACATACATAATATATCAGATGTGATATGATGAAATCAGCCGCTTGTCAAACTGGGGTGACTGGAGAAGTCATGTGTTTTTCAACAATGAATGAATTTTCAACACAGTTATTTTTCTTCATAGAACCCTTCTATATCAATGTAGAAATATATTCAGAGTTAAATTTGCTGAAACACATTGAGTAAAAGCCCAAACATTGTAATTTAGTGGCATGGCCCAATAAAGATTAATGAGGATAAGCAAAATTAATCGGCCATTTTCTCACTAAATTCAGCTGTAGCAACAGATCACTCCCATCGTCTCTGTTTGCCAATATCTCAACTTAAGGCGAGAGCCCGATTTCAACATGTGGCGTTTCATATATATCCTAAATAAAAGTGTTTTTTGTCCATTTTCTTAAGTACAACTGTAACTGAGTTGAACTATAGAGACATAATTGCCACATGTGATTTACCCACTACGTCTTTTCCTACCAAGTTTTTTTTGCGTCACATCTTATTTGGCTCTTAATATCAGTACACTGGCCAACATCACATACATACTCTTCAGGCCTGAGATTTAACATTCGCCAACTCGCCAATGGCCCCTAAAAATGGTGTCTGGCGAACTCGATTTACGACACCACTCGCCTGGCTGGCGACCTTAAAATTACCGCCATTGGTAGAGATTTTGTACAGTACGGTATATCAATAAAAACAGAGATTAAAGTTGTTTTCTAAAAATAATCAGCAGAAACAGGGTTGTTATTGAAAGTATTGTTTATTAGCAATAGTAAGACCATTTAAAATAGAACTGCATTTTCGATCAAAGGGTCTGGCAACCTGAAACATTTTCTGGCAACCTGGACTTCCCAGATTAGGAGCCTGGCTGGCTCCTTAGCCTGGCTTGCTAAATCTCAGGCCTGCTCTTCTTATCTTCCTTCTCCCAGGATGCTGAGGTAGATGAGCTTGTTCTCCAGCTGTGTGATCATGACAACACGGAATGTAGCAGGGCCGAGTCGGGCCAGAGACGACTGGTGGACTACCTGCAACAGAATGTGGAACAAATGTACCCAAAAATTGGACAGGAGACCTACCGAGTGCCTGATGTTCACATCAACAAAGGCAAAGTGAAGGTTTGTATACTCATCCAGGCACACATTCCTGTCATGCGGAGATCTTCATATTTACCAGAAAAGCATCTGCTTGGAATCTCCTTTATGTAAATATATAATATGCATTTCATTTAATCACTGACTGCCCACTTGAAAATTTTCATTGTATCTTTATTGTCACTTGAAATTGGCCTACACTGTGTATATGAAATATTGGAGCAGGCCCACTGAGTATCAGTTTAAGCTGGTTTCCCAGGTAATTGTTGCATCTACCATCTACAGTTTTTAGCCAAAGGTAACACCGCCAAACTTCAGACACAAGATAGTCAACTTGATTTCAGGCCTTGGTCAGTCAAATGGTTAAATAAGTAACAGGGGTCTGTAATCTGTAACCTAGTCCTTAGTCTGGATGAGATCTTAAAGGACCACAGATGAATTATGGCAATCAATTCTCATCATTCTTCACTCTTCTCTGCCTCTCTCTGGACATCGCTCAAGGAGTTTGAATTTAGAAATGCTGAGTTTTGTACCTCCTCACTCTCTAGCAACAAATACAAAATTGCAACATAAATCAAACATCACCCAATAGCATAATAGCTTGCATAAGCTATTAGTGACAAAGAACAGTGGTCATATAAACTTGCTGATTCATTTCATCGTGAGTTAAAGAACATTTCACATTGCTTAAACAGTGATTGTGTACTTAGTGATGGTGAGGACAGGGATAGCAAAGTTTAATTTTGATAGCACAATAGACGTTTTGCCTCTTATCAGTTAATGACCAGGAAAACTTCATTTCTTACTGTAAGAATAAAAGTGGCCCCTACCTCATCATAGTACCAGATTTTTATCTTTTTAACCCTTTGAACTCAGGTCACCACTGCCAGAAAAACCCCTATCCCTGGCCTTCTGGGTTCTTGTTTCATGTTTAATATTTTTTTTTTAACACAAGCCTCAAAGGCGTTCCTAAATGTCCTTGCCTCAACGGGACCTATTAGATCTATTTTTAACTGTAGTGGAAGCGTAGGACTGAAGTAAGTGTGTCAGCCCAGTCTACCAGGTTGTGGGGTATTTGACATCGGAAACTCTGCCCGGTGTACCGTGCTGTAGGGTTCTACAGGGTAAGAGCATGAATGTTTTCAGTTATAAAACATTTAATTAAAATATTGGCTACAGTCTTTATGTTATTTATGTTCTTTCAGGACATAGATAGTAAAGAGGAAGGGGTCCGAGAATATGTCGCTCAGGCGACAGATGCCCGCAGTGATCGAGCCCACAATCACGTCAGTAATATGGTCTATCAGCTGAGTCGCCACTTTGAAAAAACCAAGATTGGCCCTTTCTTCATCATCAGCTCCTACGAGTATGACAATTTCCTGGCTCGCTTGAAGACGGCTTATGAAGAGAAGCCAGACAGTAAAGAACTAGACAGCATCAACTTTCCCAAAGGCTCTGGGGAACAACGAGGAGAAATTGACATCATGGTCATCTTGCGTAAACACATAATCTATATAGAGGTTGGTGAATGGGAGATCGTTGTGCTCAGTCCTATTACTTCCCTTTCCCAGACAAAAGAGGGACTGAACAAGCAATGAAAAGAGTAAAAAAATCACTTTTGTGCCCTTTGCTTGAAACATACACCATGAAGAATTCCTAAAAAATTATGATGTGAAGAAAATGTTATCTTCTTATTGTTATAATTTTATCAGATTTTTTGGCAATCAGTTTTTCGAATGACAGGAAGTAAAGGGTTGCTTGCAAAGCACCTCCTTTCGCTGGCAAAGGGAAGTAACAGGGCTGGTCAAAATGATCTCCCCTTACATGTGTCCCTCTTTTGGGAGGGGCAGATAATCTGCAAAACGATCTCCCATTGAGAGTACAACATTCAGCAAAACAGTTTGTGAAAATTTTGGACTTTTGTTGAAGTGAACGTGCTGGATTTTCAGTATTGTGTACTGAGATAGCAGTCTGCAGGTGGCTTACAGGCATGTAAGAACGTAACAGTATTGGGTGGATATCCAATATTTTCCTGTGATATTGTACTAACTGGCATGACTGACTATTGTTACCTGATGCTTAGTAATTGACAATCATCATATAAATATAAACATTTTAGCATCAGCATGTATTCAGTAAATGCAGAAAATACAGAGCAACGTCCCAAGTGGACATTTTAATTATTTGGTATAACAAGATTCGCAAAAAATAAAAAATAAATAAATAAAAAGAGAGAATAAAATAAAGAATACAAAATGTATTACACAAAATATTTTTTCAAGAGACTAAAGAATTAAAAAAAAAAAGGAAGGTTAGGAAGAATAGTCTCCTTTTGATATTGTTGGCATATGAATTGATCAGGCATGAAGAGGTGTTGGTGGACGACAAGAAAAAAAAAAAAAAAAAGGAAAGAAAGGCAGAGAAAAAAGAATCGTTTTTATAAGCTGATGGATTTTGCAAGCTCAATGCCTTAGTGCATGTCATCGCACACATGAGATTGGATTAACATCTCTGTCACTTGTGTCAAATTTGCAAATGGAGAAAGACTGGGAAATGGGAAAGAGCAAACCTTTATGTAGTAAGGAAAACTGAAAGGAAACAGCACTCAGTGACTCAGTTTTTAGAATTCTGTTGAAGAAACTTGTATTTCTATATGCTTTCATAGTATGTTACTGAGCTATGTGACATGCATGTATAGTTGTGTGTATGTATTGAGTCATAATAATGTAAGATCCAGCAGTTACCAATGATATCCATTTGCAAGCTGAAGGCAGACGTTATTACAGTGATAAGGATTTCAGTGTTCAATAGGCAGTGCTCTTGTGTGCTTCCCAGGAAGCTGAGCAAGTACTGAGTGCATTTGGATAATACATGATGTAGATTGTCAGATGCTAAGAAGAACCTGTATTGTATGGGAATAAGAACTATAGAAATGTCATCTATTATCAACTATTACTCTCTTTTTCCACCTTACCTTACCTTACCTTACTTTACCTTACCTTATCTTACATTATCTTATCAGATCAAAGCCTTGTGGTACCTTACCTTTCAGTATCTTACCTTACCTTATCGTATCTTACCTTGCCTTACCTCACCTTATCTTATCAGATCAAAGCCATTGGGGACAACTTTACCGAATTTACCGAGAATGAAAACAAGATAAAGGAAGTGACAGCAGAGAACATCACCAAGGCTACCAATCAGCTGATTCGAGATGAGAAAGTTTTCAATCACGTGATGAAGGATCTGAACCTGCAAGGTTTCACCTTCACCAAAATTGCAGCCTTGCCCAACCTAGAGAGACGCTACCTGAACCTGGTCCTGCAGGATGAAGAGAAGAAGAGGGTGAGTTTAATTTTACAGTTTGTACGGTAGGTAGATATGCATGATTAATTGATGACTTTGAGAATCAAAAGTACCAAATTCATATTTCTCATATTGTCAGCTGTAAGACAAAGGGGTGAATAAGGTTACAACCTCTGTATTACAAAAAGGCGAATGCTTACCTTCTCTACATGACAAAGGGGCGAATCAGTCAATAAATTATCTGACTAATTTATTCTCCTCGCTTAAAGTCAACCTGTTCCGACAGTCCTATTTTTCCCCTTTATTTTTCATTAGTTTTGTTTTTGATAATGTCAACACCTTCAGAGGTGATTCCACTAAAAGTCAACTCCAAATGACCCAAGCTGGCGGACTGACAGCCGTAAATTGTTAGGACAAGGGAAAATGTCAGACAGAGACACAGAGACACATTATAGTCTGTGGACCTACCGTGAAGATGCTTGCCTGTCTTTACCTGTCTCACATTGGCTGGGATGCGCAAAAACACACCCAGATAGCAGTTCCTTCTCATGTCGCTGGCGAACTTGCGGACACACATACCCAGTCAGTACAACTGACCATTGACCTCCTTGATATTCACACACTTCTTGGAGTGGCACACAGTTCCACGCTTGGCCCTCTTCACTTGCTTCATGTTGTGCAAAAAAATACACAAACACCTACCCACACTTAGCTCTCTTTGCCAAATTTGTTCACACACACACACACACACACACAAAGACGGTGCATACAAGCATTGCACCTGATTTCAGTCACATCTTTAGATCTGTTCATTCCTACATTCTACTCTGAGAGTGAGTAGTCCACCTATTACTGTTGTTAATTTTTATCCTCTGCTCCGTGATCAGAATATCTGAGAAAAAGAACGTTCTAAATCTGGATGCAAAGTTGAAACTTATGAAAAATGTTGACTCAAGGCAAAATACTGCTACTACTAACTTAAGAGGGGGAAGCTCTGCTTGATTTTGTTTGTTTGTAGGGATAAAGGGCATAGACCTAACCCAATGAATACATAACACACATTTTGACCCCACATGCTTACCAGTGATTGTGTCCCCTGAACATGGATGTCAACCTCACTTAAAGTCAAAACTTTTTCTCGGTCCTGAGCGGTTGACTTTAAGCGGATTCCACTGTATTTTTTCTTTTTTTCCTCATGCTTTCTGCCCCCGTAGCAGCCAATTTGATCTTCATTTGAAGATGTCAGAATTCTATGAACTGAATCATACTTTATCATATACAGTTGAAACTCAACTTCTTGGAACCTCAAAAGATTGTTGGCTTGAAACAAGGTAGACATAAACCAATATGAAGACAGAAAAGGGAAAAAAAAAGTAGGATTGCCAAGAGAATTTGATTTCAAACAAGAATTTACTTTTACTTTAAAGGAGTTGACTTTAAGTGGACCGCACTGTATTGCAGATATTCTGCTGGTGCCAGAGAAATTCATTGCACTTCATCATCCTCCATAGTGAAAACTGTATCTTTGACCATGAACTCGGAGATCATAAGAATGAACAACTCTGTGGAAAAATGTAAATCAGAGGTGTCCAAACTTTTTGCAAAGAGGGCCAGATTTGTGCTTTGGTGAAATGAAACTATATGGACGCCGACCATTCAGCCTGACAGTCTTTGAACCATAAATATTTAAATTACTGCCAATGGACTATTTAATGAATTATTTTTTTTTGCAAAGGGCATAATTTCATTTCTTAACTTAACATAGAGCATAGAGCACAAATAAATCTAAACAAGGTTTTACTCAAATCAGTCTGCCTTTCATATTTTGAAGACTTCATAAAATGAAGAAAAAGTCTGACTGGAGAAAATAAAAAAAACTTTCTGGAAACATCTACATTCATTTGAAACATCAAAGAGGTTGCGGGCTAATAGAATTTTGAGGTTGCAGGCTAATAGGGTCCATAATTGGCCCCCCGGGCTGGACTTTGAACCTGCCTCATGTAAATGTCCTTTCTTTCAATTATTCATAGTGTTGGTGTTGTTGTTGTTGTTCGTCCTTTGTTGGGTCTCAGAATGACAATGTGATGCACGTAGTGTGCTAGCTGCAGTGGTCGTGCTTGTCACCTCTCGCTTTCAGCTAACTCCGCTGCCTAGCACTTCATGCGAAAAGGGAAGCCGAGTGCATAAGTCTTCCTCTATTTGTAGTATGGCAATTATTATCAACCATGGTCAGTACCAGCAACTGTCATCTGGTTACAAACCATCCAGGGACTTGAATGTTATGATTATATTATCAACTGTATGGTATGTCTCACACCTAGGGCAAATGAGTCGGAAGTCGATCGGGGAGATTTCAAGTTCTGACTGTTTTTAAGTATTTTCTGACTGAGAAACCAAAATTTTTTATTTGTATTCCAGAAAATGAAAATTCAATCTTTTCTATCCTGAAAAGAAAACCTTGGTATCTGAGCTAAAATTAGTTAAAAACAGTCGTAACTTGTGATCGCCCGAAGTGACTTGCGACTCATTTGCTCCGGGCGCATGACATGTGGAAAATCTACACCTTCACAATATCCTGTTGGAAGGAAATCAAGGATAGGCTCTTTCAGGTAGCAGAAAAATTAATTCATACTCAAATGTTTTTTGGAGAAATGACATAATTTAGTTTATAAGTTTTCAATCTTAAATTTTCCAGATGTATGGGGACTATGTGTTTCTGTGCAAGGATGATGTCCCCAGGTATGAAGATAATACAACAGCTTTTGAGGTTTTCAAGACATGGTGGATAGGACATGTGTTTGGCAACTACAGTCCACAGGTATGTGAAGTTGATTGGTATATCAGTAGGCTTCACAGGTGAAGGATTTGTCTCTTAAATTGAACAAATTTTGAACAAATCAAGTTTACTGTAATGGATTGAATACTGCTGTTAAAAGTGACTGGGCTATCCAGATTTGAGTAAATAGGTATGAGATTGTTTATGTTTCTTGTAAAATTAAAGATTTACACATTTGTTTCCATGATGAAACATTTTAAAAAAAGATGTCATTGATGAGGAAAAAAAACACATTTCACATTCTTTTCAATTTAAATGTTATACTTGAGATGTTAGACTAGAATTCCCTTGCTTATCGCGGGTTCACTTTTCACAGCTTTATTGTATCTCGTTTTTTTTTTCTTTTGGCATGTATATGTATTTCTGTATAGGAAGGGTATGCCGTTATAAATAAACTATAGAATTAAAAATTAAGTACATATTATTAAGATTTATAATTTTCTCACTGTAACAAATAAACATCTACATGTGATAATAGAGAGGGTTGATAACAGTATGGGGGAGGTTTATTAAATGTTTCATCCCTACTTTCGCAGATTTTCGCTTATTGCTGGCAATCCTGAAACCTAACACTTGCTATAAACAAGGGAATACTGTAATAATAATAGTTTGTAAAGAGCTTTTAAAACAGCCATGTTAGGATAGAGGATCAGAAGTGCATAAGGAGTGTTATTGACAGATAGCCTTTTTTTTTTTCCAGCAAATGGAAGTTCACGATGCCCCATTCTGTGGGCCAGGTGCAAGTGCCAGTGCTAAAAGACAGTCTGGCAAGGTGGCAGAAAGCAATCCAGATACCAGAACCCCACTGGATGAGATTAAAATAATTGTGGGAAGGTAAGCCCTGTTGCTTTAGCCCTGCACAATATTATTTCTCTTTCTCCACACATTTTTTCATAGATATCAGCAATGTCTTTCTGGACATTTTGTATTAAATTTCAGTGTTGTTTGTGTGACAGGCAAAACCAACAATAACAGTGTTGCTATGGACATTTCTGAATAAGGTTTGCACTGTTAGAAAAGTAGTAAAGTTTACTTTATTAGATTTTACCCCTGCTCTATCAAACTGTTTCAGCCTGTATTTGATCTGGTCTATCATCAAGCCTGATCCACCTTTACTAGCCACTTTTTTTGCTTGTTTCATTCCGAAAAAAGACTGCTAGGACAAAACAGAAAGCAGCAATCATCTTGTGTCTAGAAACACATAGGCCATTGCACAAAAGTAAAATAATCTGAGCTCCAACACACATGCATCATATCTTAAAATGGTTAATAATGTTTTGACTGTTTGTCGCACAGATACGTTGGCTTCATGTCTGTGGTCACAGTCTGTAGCAACTCAAACTCCAGTTCCCACCGCACTGAGATCAGGCGGAAAGGTCAGTCTGTGTTGTATGTGGGTCAGCGCTTCTCAGACATTGTCTTGACTAATGACCAGAAGATGCACTTGGAACAGACTATCAAACTAGGCTACTTGAGTGGACCACCAGGTTCGGGCAAGACAGTTGTACTGGCTATCAAAGCACGAAGGTAGGCGGAGTTTGACTCATGATAGTCTTAAATGTCAAGGCCATTGTGTCAATAAAAATGTACAGTAGTAGATTGCTGTTCCCAACCGTACCCTTTGCCAAATACAAGAGGTGTCGGACATGCATTGTTAAGAGTGGAAAAAAAAAAACCCACTTAAAACATAGACCATGAAAAATTCCAAACAAAATTCTGGTATAGAGGGAATGTTTTCTTCTTCTTATTTTGAATTTTTAAATTTTTATTTGGTGATAGCTCTTTTCGAGTGATATCAACTAACGTGATATTTTTCATCTTTACACTGTGAACTCAACACCTCTTTTCTCAAACAAAGGGACGTGATAGGGCTGGGCACAATGATCTTCCATTGGACCTTAGAAAGCTCGACTGTCTTTATGTGTGACTACCATATACTATCCTGCAAATATGCAACAAAACCCATTAAATGCTTATGGACTTGAAAACTACCGAATGTATCCTTTGAAATGTGGTACATAACGTTGTTGGATAAAGATCTGTGCGTCTACCGACATAAAGCCGAAAAAAAGCTTACTAAGTTTGACATTATTCTAAAAAGGCGATAACTGGGGTCACAGGGCGGTATCAGTTTGATCTATCTTCAGAAAGTCTTCCTTGAAGGCTGTGGGTTGTAGTTGTTTTGAGAAAATTACATTAGACCCTTGATGGCAAAAGTGTCTTCAGTGCCAGATTTACAAAAAGTAAATTAAGGCAATGCCAGTATTCAGGATCAAGGTGAAAATTTCATAGAAAAGTGTCCTAGCTCCATAGAGTTGCATTTTTCTCAGAGCAGTGGCATTGCGGCTTTAAGTCTGCAAGGAGTGGGCTGGGTTGATGTTTATTTTTTTTTTTTTTTTTAAAGCCTCATGAAGCCCACAGTAAATTTTAACCCTGAAAATATCAGGAGAAGCTCTTGAAGTATGATGATTTCTGCACTGACATTCACTTGTGTTTGATACATAACAATTCAGGCCTGAAGACAATTAGATTTTTTACACAAACCCTATTCTTTCTATCCTCATTTCTTCAGAAACCAGAAGTGGCACTTGAGACAAAATTCTCTGAAAGGATGATATGTTATAATGTATATAAACTGTTAGGTCAAACATAATGTTTAATAATATGACATATTAAATATATTGTATTTCACAGTGACTTACTTTAATTCACAAAATTGCTCTAAACAGGCGATTTCATACATATATGGCATGTATAATGCTGTTATCATCTCTCTTTCTCAGACTGATCTTGAAAGACGGTTACTATGTTGTGGTGGTCAATATGTATCGAGGAGCTCAAGGACGTGCCATTGGCCATCAGATACACCGCACCATCACCAGTGTGAGCAATGACAAGGATAGAACCTATCTACGGGATCATTGCACAACGGTAAGGGGTTTTCTTGTTAACTGTTCAAAACCTATTGTTCTTTCATATACCTGATATCTGTGGATGTTTGAAAAACTTGGTCGTAAATGATATATGGCTTTTTCACATATCCTTTATTGTATGTGAAGTGAAGAAGGCAGAAGCCCAGCACAGCCTCCTACACACACCCCCCACAGCCCCCTGGTCATTTTTTATGTGTTTTAAGTGAAGAAAGCTCTTTTTACCTTTGTTCATTTTGTTCCTTTCCTAGATCTCTTGAGTTCAGTACTCATTTAGGTTAGCCACCAGAGATCAAACAAGTTTGACTGATACCAACAAGGAATTATTCTTAATGCCCCCTTATCTGTGTAAAGATTGATTAAAAAAAAATAAAGTGTTATGGTTTTCAACATGCCACTGATTTTGAACTTGTGATCACTGTAGCTGTATCAATATACACATAATAAAATTTGGTCTTTACTGAAACAACAGAAGACTGACAACTTCAAATATAAATTTTGATTTCTTTCTTCTGGAATTGAATTCTGCAGGAATGTATATTCATTTGCTTGGTTTCATAATTACTTACGTTGATCAATAGGTCAAACTGTCCTTGAAGACACAACCTGCACTATTAGTCTAATAGCAGTCAGTAGTTAAATATTTAAATGGTTATAGCCAAGATAACTTGTGATCCTTGGAGTCAGTAGATTTTCCATGTAATGATAATATCTGGTTGAAAAATGATGTTTTACCATCTTCAGTCCTTTATGAAATTGAGGATCAAGATCAGAATGAATCTCATCTCGCATGAAACTCTATTTGTGCAATGTAGAACTACAGAATGATTCTCATCTGGCATAAAACTCTATCTGTGCAATGTAGAACTACATCCATCAACTTCTGACATAGCTTTTTGTTCTTTTCGTTTTATTATTAATTTATAAAGCAATATATGTGTATTCTGTTTGCCAGATTGGAGTTGATGTTGATGATTTTGATAAGCAACGCTTTCTAGGAGATATCACGAAAACGTGGGGAAAGGACCAGATAGGTGAGAATGGAGAAAAACTGATGTTTATTGTGGATGAGACCTATGTGCAGAGCTACTGGACCAATGTGTTCTCAGCGATGAGAGAGGGATTCCCAGAGAGCAGCATGTGGTGTGCAGGCCTGTATGGGAAACAGCCGGATAATTTCACACCTATGGAACTGAAGCTGGTATGAACTTTTTTATTTTTTAGTACCAATACCAGCATCATCATAATTTTATAAAAATGTCTTTAATATTTACGACGGTTTATCTATCAGCAACTAACCTAATACACTGAAAGTACCAACAACAGTCTGTAACATTTGATATGTTAAACATTGAATAAAGTGATAGCACTGGCCAAAGCTCTAAACCTTTTTGATTCTACTTCAGGGCAACATCTTCATCATCATTTTCCTCACCAGTTTACTTGAATGTCTTGAAAGACCGCAAAGACTTTAGAAAAAGAGGAATATGAAAAGACATACAGTAAATGAATTTCCATTTTTTTTAAAAACTATTTGGTCCATCATCATTTCAACCAAATCAGTATGGCTTAAGCAAACAAAAATAGGCAGAATCAAATAAGCTGAAATGATGAAAGTGTCATCATCATCACCATCATTTTTCTTATATAAATGTCTTCAAATTCATAATCTATTAACAGATAAACCTAACACACTAATTCATCAGAAGACTGGACATTTTAAACATTATTTGAAATTGTGGACCAAAAAAAAGATTTCTGACAGTTAAAGTTCATTGAGATTTGAACACAAACACTAACAATGGTTTTTTGGATATGGTCAACAGAATCCTTGACACTCAATTTTTAATTTTGATATGGACTTTTCAAATTTATGTAAATTTTGAATTTTTAAACAAATTGTCAGTACTATGAAGTGGTGAAATAAACTATTTTGGGCAAAAATTATGTCATTTCCTCCTTTTTTGTTCACATTTTTGTCAGTATGATTGTTTGCAAAGTAAAGAAAAAACAACATTTTCACACCAAAATGCTGGACATATATCTAAACATCATTGGCGTAATTTGTTTCAGTTAGTCTCTTTGACTTTCTTTTACTTGTGATATCACATAAAGTTGCCATCGGAACTTGGCGAAATTTTGCAAGGAATGGAGCAAATTGATGAAGAAAGAATGGAATGTTCCTTTGAACATAGCATAACCTACGGGGAATTAAGTAGGCACAGTGAATCCTTGAACATCAGCCCAACATGAGATGTAATGAATGTCTCCGCATGCTCTATAGACTTTTGGCATAATGTGCAGAGAATGTCTTTTGTAAGTTAAAATAATCAAACAACAAATGTGGAGAATGAACAGGTAGACAATTGACTGAATTGATGGAAACCAAATATTAGTGCCCATTTGGTCTTTTCTTGGGCAACAAAGGAAAAAAAATGATAAGCATTATCATCTGGTGTACATTTTTCTGTGCTATAAAACAAATGACTTTGTTTCCCAGGTGATCCGGTGCCCAGCCAGTGTCCAACGTGTTCTGTCACTGATAGACTGGGACAAGTTCTGGTGTACATTGTTCTGTACTATAAAACAAATGACTTTGTTTCCCAGGTGATCCGGTGCCCACCCAGTGTCCAGCGTGTTCTGTCACTGATAGACTGGGACAAATTCCGCCAGGGATGTTACATCTCAGATGGCACGCAGGCCAACTTACCCACCAACGGTCCTGATGTAATGACTGTACTGCATGAGAAACATGGAGAGTTTGCCGAAGGTCCTCCATCACGATGCCCGTAAGTGCTGAGCATTTAACACTTTCTGCATATGGCATTGGACTGTGTGTTTGCTTTTACAGGCTTTGTCTTGTCAAAGGAAGGTCTGTCAGTGTAAGAAGTCTTCTGATTTGAGTCATTTTACAGAACGTTTCACTCACCGCCTGATTACCGGACGATATTACTCTTGGCTCTCTCCAATGAAGAAGTGAACCATTCTCTGTTTTACTGCTTCTGAATCTGGATATTAAGTTTTCCTTCATGTTTCTTGTATTATGTACAAACTACCAGTTAAAACTTTGTCTTGTAGCTGAAATAGCAATGCTATTTTAACAACTGTGCCTGTTATCAGCAGATATGGCACAGAATCCAGAGTTTCAGGCTGTATTGCTAATTTCTCTTACATCTTAATTCCTAATGTTAATATGTCCTGGCATCAGTAAGGAAAACTCTGTGGCCTCAGATTGAAGTCATATTTAAAATTATGACTGTTGCTTAGCTTCTGAATATAAACAAAATGACAAAGTTTGTTCAGGAATCCTGTTTACCCATTTTCTTTGTGATATATAGAGAAGCCATTTCAATCTTGAAAATATGAAGATATGACACAAAAGTCTCTTGAGATGAGATTTTTCTCTTGTTGTTGTTTTGTATATGTGTTTGTAATTTTCAGTGTGTTGTCATTCTCAGCAAAAAATATGTTTTGAAATTATTCTTTGTTGTGAGCATCTGTTGTTTATTTTCTCTTGATACAAGAATCCTCCTGGACTGTTGAATGAGAGAAATTACTAGATATTTTCTTTGTTACTTAAATCCCATGTCTGTCTTCAATTTTGATACATTCCACCTGCCTTTAATTTGCATTTTCAGGAAATGTGGTGAAGATTTGGCCAAAATTCTGAGTGATAAACTGCAGGTAGAGAAAGCTGGAGAATCAAATCGTCCTGCCGACTTGGCCCTTTGCTCTCTCAAATGCTCAGATGTTCTGTTCCTTGTCAACATGCCACGCTCTGAATACTGGTATCTTTTACATCTTCTTTTTGTTTTAATGGAGGGGTGGGGACTTCAGGTGGAATTTGAGTTTGGTGTCGAATGATTTGTCTTGACAATAGTAAAGATAATCCTATGGTATGAAGTAAATTCAGCCAGTGGAGTATATGGTTTGTTTGAAAATTGAATATGAACAAAATGATGGGATTGGAGATTCTAGTTCAGGATTCATTTCTACCCATTTGTGATTCTTAGGGAGATCATCACAAAGTTGAAAATATATGCAAAGATCATATTTTTTGTCTTTTGTATGCTATTTAATGCGGTGATATAAAAAGGTTTTGACAACAGAACTGAGATGAAAGCAATTTCTTCGTATGTAAAGAGAAAGAAGAAGAAGATTTGGTAGTTTCAGCTGAATGTTCAAGTTGAGAGAGAAAGAGATCATAGCAATATTCAGATGTTTGTTTTATTTTTCGTAACAGGGCAAATGAAGATGGACACTTGGACACAACAGAGAGGCAATACAAAGCTTACATGGAAGGGTACGTGGTGAAAAACCTGGATCCAATTTACTCATTGTATCAACCCATTGCAGACAAAGAGATCAGTTGATGGGGTTTTGCATCATGTTCAGTAATTACTGCAAATTTGAACAGTTCTGCACTGAATGTCACGGAGAATTAATATGTGGATCTTTACTTGATTTTTTTCAGCCAAACCAATCAATTACAGCAATATCGGTTTCTAATTAAATATAAATGGACATTTTAAGTTATCATCTTCGAACATGAAAAATTGACGTGAGTATCAGGGTCTACATCTAGTAGTTTAGAGAGGTAGATGTATTATTTATTTTTAGTTTTAAACCTTAGAGAAAATGTTTGCCAGAGAGTATGCAAATGACTCTAAAAACAAGAAGAATGACAATTGATATTGATGAGAGGTTTATCAAGCTCACAGTAAATAGGTAACTTACTGAGCCAGTTTCCACCGAAGTCCAAAGATCTTAAATATCCTGCTGTTCATGTTCCATTCACCTTCTCAGATGGTTAGGTTACAGCATTTATTGAGGTTAGGTCAGATTGACTCTCATAGGCCCAAGGGAAGATTTTCTATGGTTTGTCTGGTGAAGTATGACATCTGTTTGTGTTAAGTTAGACTGGCTGTCATAGTTTCAAACATAGACATATGGGACATCTGTTGATGTGAAATTATACTGGTTCTCATAGATCTAAGTGGAGATGTCTCAGTTTGGTCCAGTGTAACATATGTTAGTGCTAGTGCTAAATTAAACTGGCTTCCATAGATCTAAGGGCTTATGTCTCAATATGGCTTTATGTGACATCAGATTTGTCCAGTTGGATCAGTACTCATATAATATACCAGCTGGGTACCCCACGGCCTCCGTGGGAGGTTTTATAAAATATGTAGTCCTGCGACTTAAATTTTTTGGCCAGCATGTGCACCTCGATGCTGATATTTTGGTTCATTAAAGTGAATATTACTCAAAGAAAACATGTTTTGAACGCGTCATGTGTCCCGCACAGAGGTGATGGCGGACAAAATTAATGATAGGTCGGCATTTAAAAAATTAATTAAATCAACTCTGTAAATTCAATCAAAATAAAGAGTAGCCTATAACACAGTTGGGAATCAGTTGCCCACATCTGTAATTTTCTTTGAATTCTAAATGCCTACCGATTCTGACTTTATTGGACCATAAGATAAGTGCCACGCCCCCTGATCGCTCTTATTATGTAGATATATTTAGTTTTTGAAGAAACTTCACCTATAAGAGGGGACACATTTATAGACAGGTCTGTCTAGTTTGCTTTGCTTGCTCTAGATTTGAGCTAGAGGAGTATATTGTTAGGTAGATATTAATTGAACATACTCGTTTTCTTGTCATGTTTAGTGGATATTATTTGACTTCCTCGGATGATACAAATTTGTAAATTCTACATGCTGAAAATGTTTTGCAGGTACAGAAACTGTCCCATGCTGGAGAGACTAAAACAAGCAGGCTACCCCTACAAGGTACATAGTGACCTGTCCAGTACTGGCCTTCTCTCCAGTGAAACTAACACTGAAGAGAAAGTTATCCACGTCACCTGGATCTACACCTACCAGGGCTTAGAGAACAAAGTTATCATCTTTCTGCCTGGGGATGAACGGATGCCGGATAATCCTGAGGATGAAACTCTGACTGATCCACTGAAGAATATCCCTTGCCCTGGACTGAGGGGGGAGAGAAGGCTAAGTTTGGGAAAACTAACACTGGGCGAGAGCAAGGATGAAAGTGATCCTGATGTTGATGCCCGCAGCGACACTAGTGATGACTCCATGACCGAGCCCAGTGAGGGGAGTGGCGCATCATCAAACATTCCAGGTAGTCCTGGTTCAGGCAGTTCGACTCCTGATCCCAGCTCGGGCTCTCAACAAGGACGGGGGAATCCCTCACATATGCACAAACCTGCGATGGACGTGCAGATAAAAACTGACTCCATTCGCGACTTTGAGGACAAAGATGTTAAGTGCTACACCCGCTGGGACAAAAATAATCTGTTCATCTCTGCTTCAAGATGCACCTCACAGCTGATTCTGATTACCAGATGATATTAGAATGTGCTCATGATTTCTCCAAAATTAAGCAATTCCTGCAGGCTTATATCATGTTTCTTTTTGTACACTCATAACTCCTATTTTTGATATGATTTGCCAGTAAGCACCAATAAAAAGTGCTGGTAGTCACAACAATGTCATCTATCATAGATCAAATAAAATTTAGTTTCATTGCTCTGAAATTAAGTAAATGTCAGTAAGCACCAATAAAAAGTGCTGGTAGTCACAACAATGTCATCTATCTTAGATCAAATAAAATTTAGTCTCATTGCCCAGAAATTAATGAACAGTTTCTGCAGAGATAAATATAAGCAATATGGCCAACCTGAGTGTTGTCAGTGAGGATGGCAGAATATGTTTTTAGGTTTGACACAGCCATCTTGTATGCTTTCTAGGAAGCTAAGAATGTATGTAAGTGTGTCCGTTGGATCTGACAAAGTAATGACAGATTATGAAGCACTTAGAGCCTTTACTGTTTGAAATAGGTGCCACATATGGCCATCCATTTTTATCTTTATCTTTATCATTATCATTATTATCTTAGATTTGGAGGTTGCATTTACCACAATGACTCGAAGGCTGTCATGGCCATTTCATTTTCAAAGTATGACTAACAGATTTGAGTCCAATTCTACAAACATTATGGAATCACATTTCATCTACCTGGGTCTAATCCTCTAACTCTTCTGGAATGAAGTTTTTGAACCTTTTTTTTGCCTTTGTTTTACTGCAGAACCCACACAAGAAATATTGATTACATTCAACTGATAACATTTTGCTTTGGCGGTTGCAATCAGAAGTTTGTTTTTCTTAAGCCTTTCAATCCTTAGAAAGTAGGATTATCTCGGCTTTTAGAAGCTGCAAATTTTTGCTGAGAATTTTTGTGGGTAGAAATTTGGAATTTGGAAATTTTGCCCAGACAGCGGCACTCAGGCCTACT
>JBCAUA010043895.1:0-11854 GCA_038406235.1 Peronia verruculata
CATAAACGCATTCCCCAGGTTTCCTCGTTCTCTGCCCTACTCTCTCTCTCTCTCTCTCTCTCTCTCTCTCACACACACACACACACACATATATTTACACACATACACATATGCACTGCTACTCATGTTTTCCCTTTCCAGTTCGTTCTCTCTCTCTCTCACACACACACACACACAAATACACACACACACACCATACACACACGTGTAACGTCCTTTGACAAAAAACGCCTTTTTTTCATGCAAGGTCAATCAATTTTTCCCTCACATTTTCAAATGAAACTTCCTTAATATTGAAAGATAACTCCTTTCTTCACTAAATGGGAGCCTGTGTGTTAACAGAAAAAAATCGCCCAGTTAAATCATGATTATACCAAAACAGCATTTTCAATAAAAATCCTTTTTTTTTGTCGGTCCTTTATACTTCTACTTTCTTCAAGTTTCGTTCCTTTCATCACCTAATACTCCAGACCTGACATTCATTAACGCAAAGATACAACAAAATTTCTAGAAAACAGGATTCCCCTATGGAGTCTGTGTGGACGACAGGCGAGCACGGCCGATGTTCCAGTGCTCAGCCGCTAATCCCTCGTGCTGGGACGCCTAATCTGCCCAAATGGCACTTCAAATCTGGAGGCCGATAAGCTGGTAATGGCTTTGTTTAGGAGGCTGATTACGGAAATCGTGTGTCAAGACTTAAAATGTTTACGGGAGTGACTCGGAAAATCGGATAAGTACCAAACTGCTTCCCCTCTCCCTTAAGGGGGGCGGGAAAAACTAACTTTTACATGGGCTTAGCTAACCTAATTTTCCCATATGCCTTTTTTTTCCCCAAAGATGTGACTGTGTATGGGTTTTTTATCGTTTTCTTTCTTCCTTTATTTTCTTCTTTCTTTCTTTCTTAATCACACTAAATGTACACTTCCTTCCACGGTCGCCCATTTTTGGATTATAAATATTTACTTTCTTTCTCCCTGTCTCTTGTTTTCTCTCTTTCCCCTCTTAACTTTCGCTCTTTTTTTTTTTTTTTTGCCTCTTTCTCCTTTTTCACTTCTCTTGAGTTTTTTTTTTTTTTCCCCTCTCCTACCTCTTATTACATTATTTCGAAATTTCTTTCCCTTTTTTTTTTCCCCCCTCAAAAAGCCCATTCTTATTTTCATTCCATTATTTCTTTCTCAGCCTTTGAATTTATGATCTTCAATAAGAATATACAATCCGAAGGATATACGAAAGAGGTTCAAAGAACAGAATTTTGTAGATTTTTTTTTTTTTTTTCCAACCTCAGACTGTTTGTCTCTTGACATTAACCATAGAGTTTTTCCCTTTTTTTCCCCACTGGTTTGTTTCCTTGTCATTTATAATTCACGGCCCTCCTAGTTTTGCTTATGAGTATAACCAGCCCCATTTCTCTGTCTCGAAGTTTCCACGTTATTCTTGTTGCTTGCTGTGTTGTGTTAAACGGCTGTAACAGACATTTCTCTCTCTCTCTCTCTCTCTTTGTTTTCTTTTCACTGCTGTGGATGCTATCTTCATTGCCGCTTGCTTTGTCTCTTTTTACGAAGCTGTTCTTGATAAGCAGACCTCATAAAACATCACAATAAAGCAAAAGAGTCAGAGAGCACTATGCATGTATTACACCACAGCGCAGTGCAGCACACTGCAAATTATTGTAACTTTCATTTGGGTTACGTGAAAGCCAACCTTAACTCTTATATTTTAGCACTTCATAAACCAAAACAATTGTCTTAACCAGACTATCGGGAAAATTACTTATGACTGCTGAAAACCATTTGTATAACATATTCTGCTGTATATATATATTATGAAAGACGAAAGGTAAGTCTGGGAAATATATGTATACATTAATTTATACTACAGAACAACTTTTTTTCTCTCTTCGAACTAGTCCTCTTCACAGAAGTAAACAAATGGTGGGGACTGTAATTATAATAATGCACTGATAAAGAGTATGAATGGTTTCGATCCCACTGGGTATTTTGCATGTAAATTTGTTTCCCCAACACATTATGTTAAGAAAAGTAATAAAATCAATGTAAAGTGGATCAGAACTCATCTGGAACCTTCCGCGGCCAAGTGACAATACAATAGATAACACAACACAATCATGTAAAAGAGAGAAAGTTTACGCTCTATATACGTCTTTCAACCTCCTGGTAGGAGTTATCTCTAAAGAGAGAGGGAGGAGAAACACTACAGTCTCTGCAAAATACCACAACGTCTTGGCCTATAAGGAGAAAATTAAAGAACGCAATAACACTGTAGGAAAGAGACGAAGTAGGGGGAAATCATACGAATAAAACTCTGGGCCACACTCATGCACATGGATATTGTCCGTATCATATGGCTTGAGCGGTTTATCTCTCAGCTCATCCAACACATTCAATCTGATACTGATTCTATTTAAAATTTCATTTTATCTTCCCCCCACCCCCCCCCCCATACTTTCCAGTTTTCCAGGCTACCATTTCAACACTGGCAAAAACAATTGTTGTTTTATCGCAAAGCAAGTAAGAGTGAGATCCAGTAAGTATGAATGTGTATCTCCAATCTGGCTTGCCCAAAGCGTGCTGGTGTTAGTAAAAGCGCAGCATTACGACGACAAACGCAGGCCCTGCTAAGCTAAGCCGCATTCCTGAGAAATAGATTGCAGTGTGAAATTGTAACCTGTAACTCTTAACAAAGTGACCCCTTTATCCCATATGTCACTGACACTTAAGATAAGCCAGCCTAGCAATGAACTGCTGATGGTGGGGGTTTTCTGTGGGACGGCCTTTTACCGGCGAGATAAATGGCTTGTGCCTTACGTTTAAAAGAGAATTATCTTAAACGTGATAATAGGCGGGTTCGTTCGATGGTTGTATTTCATTTCGAGGGGCTTTGGGGGGGGGGGGGGCAGGGTACGGGGAGGAGGGGAGGGCATTCCGTGCATTTTGTTCCTCTTGCAAAGACTGAACTGAACGTTTATGTATCTGTTTGCCCGCCTACAAATGGATTCAGATTAGAACCATCAAGCGGAGATAACATTTTGCTACTCTTCAAATCCTCGCCGATTGACACACAGGATTCCCGTGCAAGAAAATAAACAAACAACGCACGCATACATACTTCTATGACAGGCCGTGAGAACCCAAAGAAAGGGGCGGGGGGGGGGAGAGAGGAGGGGGCAGCATAGGTGTAAAAACTGCAGCCTCTTCATTTTAACATAACACCCACAGAGAGAAGAATTATAGATGATGGAAGGAAACGCTGGGGAAAAGGCAGGGAAGATAAAGAAGAAAAATGATGACGAAGAGGAAGATGAAGAAAAAGATGGAGATGAAGGAGAAGGAATAACTGAAAGAAACAAAAAGAACGAAGGAAAGAAAGAGGGGAGCACAAAGAATGAAAGAAAGAAACACACAAACAAACAAAAGAAAGAAAGAAAGAACGAACGAACGAGAGAAAGAAAGAAAGAAAGAAAGAAAGAAAGAAAGAAAGAAGAAGAAGAAGCAATAGAAGAAGATGATGACTGTGATAATGAAGAACAACCCAAACGAGGAGGAAGAAGAAAAAAAAAAAAGAACAAGGAAAGCCGAAGAAGAACAGAAAAATAAAAAAAAAGGGAAGGCAAAGGATGAGAGGGGTACGAATGATGAGGAATAGGAAGAGGAGTGAAACACCAGAAGGTCGAGGAAGGAACACGACAAGAAGCTAGAGATAGAGAGAGAGAGAGAGAGAGAGAGAGAGAAAGAGAGAGAGAGAGAGAGTGATTAAAGAAAGGTTGGCCTGCCTGACACATGGGATGTTGGGGAAGATGAAGGAAAAAGCAAAAAAGACACGGCAAAACGGCCTTGGCTGCACTCTTTCAGGGACATCGCGGCTCATTATGGCCGGGAGCCAAAACCGCATGTCCTCATGTTTTTTTCAAAGGAAAAGGAAATTAACAGAACTTATTAAAAAGACAAGGAGGGAGGGGGGGGGGCTGGGATATTGGAAGGGGAACGGGACGGTGGCGCCAGGCAAAATTTGGTACGCAAAGTGAGTTCAGCCGAGTGACCTTCTACGAAAAAAGATCGAAAATAATTGACCTGTGTTTTTATTATAAAGCTGCTGAATGCAGGTGATTTCCGCATATCCTGATGAGTACGATTCTACTTTTCCAAAAAGAGTGGAAAGTGTATTGAACCGACTCTGTTGGGGCGCTCAATATCTGTACATTATGATAGTAATGACCGTTTCAAGTGTTCTGGCACTGCTTTTAGAGTACTATGCCTATTGCTGGGCTTTGAAACTCTCAGTGATCTTCTAAAACAAAACACATCAGATTAACACGAAATCGCCACTGTTCCTTGTCTCAAATGAAATATTTCTAACAGTATCAATCTGTACTGCAACACAGGAAAACAGAGTTGCAAATTAACTGGTTAAATGTATAGACGTAAATCTCGTACATAATAATAATAATAATAACAGCGTATTTATATAGCGCTTATCCCCGTAATTACAGGCTCTAAGCGCTTTACAATCTATTATTACCCCGATAGACCCAAAGAAGCTACTCATAAACGTTCTCAGCTTCCTCGGAAGTATACAAGGCGGCTGCCTGTTAGGCGCTCAAATCCTTATTAATCTAACAATATCAACCACTGTCTATAGTCGGGTACCCATTCAAACCTGGGTGGAGTCAGGAAATGTGTGTAAATTGCCAGTCCCAAGGACAAAATGTCAGGACCAGTCAAGATTCGAACCCGGAACTTCAGATCCCGAGTCGACGGCCTAACCGCTAGCCCACGACACCACGAATCCTACATCATTCTGATGTAACACTCACGACAGATCTAACTCACACCCCTCCCTTCCAAAATATGCTTTCCCAATGCCAGCGTAAAAAAAGTCTCTTTACACAGTTTGAGCTTAATGTAGCAAATGTTTCTGTGTCTAGGTATAAATAACCTGTGATAGCTCAAAGATGAAAGCGCCTTCAAAGATGAATGTAATTATGATATTAATTCTGGACAGGTGAGAACAGAAACGATATTGATAGATCAGTCGATAGTTTCTAATACCCATTTTAACACCCACCAAAATTTCTCAACTGATGGCACCACGCCACAATTTCCCCTAGTCTTTCGTCTCTTACTTCAACATTATTTCCTAGACTCTATCTCTTTCCTCTAATTCCAAACGGTAAGTGTCGCCCCGATTTCCAGCTTTCTATCAGAACATGCTGCAAATCTTTACACGCACAACAAATTTTATTATTGCTTGTGTTGAGGGCCCCAGACTTCAATAAAATGCATGTCTCCCTGAGTTCTGAGTCTGTCTAAACCTTTGCCTTGGTGGAAGAAGATCAGGCAGGCATAACGCTTTGGTCTAATCAATTCTTCTATGATGATAATTAACGCAGAGCATCCTTTGACAAAATGTGACTGACCAACCCTGCCACAGGTTCTCCGAGGTCCCGTCTCAGTATTAGAACTGCATGGAAGTTGAACAAAAAAGTTCTGAAAAGCAAAGAATGACAGCATTATACAGACAGATTGCCTCGGAATGGACACATCAACAATCAGATAGATCAATAGGAATGTATATGATCGAACTGAGAGACAAACGGGTCGATAAGGAAAGTACAACGACTGAGAGATCGAACTGTCTGAACCCTGGGAAAAGGCAGAGAAAACCAGAGTGGCGCCAGGAAGGTTGTCGGAGAACTAATAGAATGCAGGGGGAAAAAAAAAAAAAAAGCAGTGATTGACAGAGAGGTTCTTGACAGAGAGGTCCGGACAAACAGACGGACAGACAAACAGCAGACAAACAGAAAGACAGAAGGACGAGCAGATGATGGATAGACAGTAGAAAGATCATCAAAGGACACATAGAAAAACAGAGGGAGACAGACACACAGGCGGACAGACGGACAGAGAAACAGACAAACAGACAGAGAGATAGACAGAAGACAGACAGACAGACACACAAACAGACAGCGATATCCAATTCTCCTATGCCCGATAAACCCCCGGCAAATGTAAGAAAATACAGCAGCAGCTTATAACACGAGACGTAGAGACCTCGATAAAATTAAGCCATTTCACTGCGCCGACGTTTTCATTGTTGAACGTTTTTCTCCAGGTCTTAATCCGCGAGCTGGTGACGGGGCAGACCGCTGGTGTCACCGCACTGATTTAAAAAGCTGTGTGTGACAAAGAAAGGGGGGAGCAGTAAAGTTGATCACTGGCTGCTGCCGAGATCATTAAGAGCTTTTACACCCGCGCAAATGTAGTCGTTTCTATGCCGGGAGGAAGACATTGATGTCATCGAACTGCTGACAGCCAGCGCCTGGGCTCTCTGCTCGTAAACTTTCTCTACACACGCTCTGGTGAGAGAGGGGAGGGGAGGCGGACAGGGAGGAGGTCAGTTAAGCCCAAGAGTGCCAATTTTTTTTCTTTTTATCTATCTATCTATCTATCTATCTATCTATCTATCTATCTATTTGCCCGTCTGTCTTTCTGTCTATCTGTCTCTGTCCTTCTCTTTCTATCTCTATCTCTTGAAAGTCCACTTTGTGAGTTGAAATTACAGCATCTGTATATTTTCACAACAGTTCCTTTTTTTTTTCTTTGTTTCTTTCTTTCTTGTTCCTATTATTTCTCTCAATACGTTTTCTAGATCTAGTTATTTCAACAAAACGCAGTTTTAAAAAAAAATGATATGTAAGCACTAACACGAGACGATTTTACACGAAATAACAATATAGGAAACTATTGGCTCCAGAAATGAAGGGATGCCTCTTTGTCTATGTTATCTCAGAAGAGAAATAATACAAAAAATAAGAGAGAGAGAGAGACTATATCAAAAATATAATATTATATACTCTATCTGGCGTGCAACGGCACAGTGCCAGTGCCTGTTATGAAATTTCTGAAGGGAAAGAGAAATTCCATGATTGTCATAGCAAGGGAAATACTGTTATTTTTATCAGACACGTTCGCTTGTTCAACAGTCATTCGACTTGGGCAAAGTCGATTGAACTAGACATGAGATCCACAGCCCAGTCGGTAAGCCAGTTAGACAGAAGACAGACCATTTAAAGATTAGGGCACAAAAAATTTATATTCACCTCGGTCCAATCTATGCCGAATCCCCCTGGGAGATCCTCAATAAACTGAGTATATAATACAGAATTTTCTTTAAAAAGAACAGGGGATGCGGTCTTTGTAGTTAACTGCTTTTGCTTTCTCTCTAAATATTTCTCTTTCAGCGACAGGTCGTCCCAAGGGGAGACCACAACACGAAGGGAGTTAAGCCAGCGCTAAGGGAGAGAATGATGTGTAACCTGTGTCAGAGGGCTGGTGCATGCAACATTAAACTTGATATCCTAGCGCTGATGGAGTCACTTGATACGGTCTCCCGACCACCTGATACGGCTCTACGGACTGACAAGTCCTTCCATCATGTCCCAGGTTATCGCACGTCTTCCCGACCCCTGACTGGATTGTAAAAGAGAAGAAACTTAAAAGGGAACAAACAAACAAAAAAAAAAATACACATTTTGCGTTTAAATATGAGAAATTTTTGCAAGGCGTTATTGATGCTACCGCTATTGTTGTGGTTGTTCTTTTTTGGAGGGTAGGGGGGTGGGGGGAGGGGGGGGGGATGAGGAAAATGTTACAATGAGCCAGTTTGTTCAGCCAGCTAGATTACTTCCCTTTGCCAAGTACAAGAGGCGTAGGGCAAGCATTGCAGAGGGGGGAAAAAGTCACATTTTCTCTTGTTATTTGAAACATGCCGTAAAAAATGAAAAAAGCATCATGATAGGGGAAAAAAATCATTAGTGAATTTTTCAGAATTTTCTCTTACTTATATTTCACCCAACAAGAGAAAAAGTTATTTTTTCCTTCGTTACAATGCTTGTGTTATTCCTCTCCTACTTGGCAAAGGAAGTACTTTGGTTGATGGTCAAAATGCATCGTTGATAATAATCTTACTTTTTTTTTTTTTTTAATGACGTTTTACCGTGCGATCTAACCATAAAATTATCTTTGATGTTTGCAGTTTGCTGTCATTTGCATTTCCAGTTTTATTAATATTATTGTGTTACACGTTCACACAGTATACTGCAAAATTATTAGTTATGGCGAAACGGTGAACCATTTGTCTGTTTCTTATCACGCAGACACATGCTTTGAGCTCTGTCATGAAATCCGTGTCTTAATCTGGCTTGGATATGAGAAAGAGCGGGAAAGACAGACCAATTAAAGAAAGTGAAAGAGAGAGAGAAAGAAACAGACAGACAAAAGAAGAAAGAAAGAAGTGGAGGGAGAAAAAGAAATCAAGAGAGAGGGAAAAAGAAATAGGGGACACGAATGGAAAGAACAATGTAGCAGGCATGGAACCAAAAGAGAAGATTATGAGAAATTACAATTAAATCAGAATCACATTTAAATTACATAGGCCGATCCCAACATTCATAACGTGTCACTCAAAAAGCACTGTTCATTTTTATATCATTATCGGTATAGATGCTGAATAAAAAAGTAAAAAAAATCAAGCAGCAAGTCTACATTAAGAAGACATAAATCACAATGATCTCGGGGAACATTCCGAACGACAAAAAAAAAAAAAAAGCATTGACAAGTGGCAGGAGCTCGTTCTAGCGACGATACGATTAAAGAAAGAAAGAAAAGAAAAGCAGCAATGATAAAGATTATAATGACAAGCTAGGGGACGGACGTAGACATTGAGGGTCCCCATATCGCCTGGGCCCAGGGTCTGAGCCAGGGCAGGCCATAGAAGGCAAGGCAAGGCAAGGCAGGACAACTACCGTTGCGGAGCAACTTTCTTTCACATTTACTGAGTGCTATCAAACACTGAAAACAAACAGTCGGCATTGTTCCTGCAGGGGAAAACACAGTCAGCTCCCTCCATTCATGCCTCTTGTTTAGACACTGGGCGAAAGAAGGGAGGGGGGAAAGTGAACGAACGGATGCAAAGAGGAAAGACCGACGAAGACGTAAAAGAAGAAGAAGAGGAAGAAGGAAAAAAAAAAAAAAAGAAAAAACTCCAGAGCCTCTAGTGTGTTTACACTGGATTGCTGACTGCTGACGTCAGGGTACAAAATCCCAAAGAGGGGGGACATTTGGCGATCATTATCATAATTTTAATGAAACTGAAGACTAAATCTATAAACTTTGGGGGTAAGTTGGCGCTTTCAGTGACGGGGCGGCAGAGGTGTAGACGCGGCAGGGACACGGCGCTGAGACTGTATAGCTTTGTGCCAAGCCCTGCCCGGTGCGGGGTCTCAGATCTACTCTGTGATTAAGTGATTATCTATGGCCCATCATTAAAGTTATTGTCTCCCTTGTTTAGGTTAGGAGAGCGTTGTTTTCTTTCTTCTCGCAAGCTAAAGGGCTAATATGGCGCCCTCTTTGGTGTTCAGACTGAACAAAGAAATATCTGGAGTAGTTTAGCTTTTGATTAGAGAGACCCAGCCAAGTCACCTCCATCAAAGGATTTGACTTCATATTCTATTTCCTCTTCTTTCGACGTTGTGAGACAGGGTAGAGTAAGGGAGTGGCTTTGCCAGGCAGCACAATCTTTTATTGTGATGGCTATCCGGAAAGCAAGTACTAAGAAAAAAAAAAAATTAAAAAATAAATAAACAACTTAACAAATTTCATAAACTGGAACCATGAATTCTTCAGAAGCTAAACAAATTTCATAAGCTGGAACCATAAATTCTCCAGAAGCTAAACACATTTCATAGGCTGGAACCATGAATTCTTCAGAAGCTAAACAAATTTCATAGTTGGAACAATGAATTATTCAGAAGCTAAACAAACTTCATAGGCTGGAACCATGAATTCTTCAGAAGCTACTTTGAATGATATGGATGCTGTATAGCCTTTGGAAACTATTGTAATGTTGCAGTGTCAGCATTCTCAAGACGTTTGGCTGACCTGTCTTGGAATTACTAAGTGGCATCCACTGGCGGTCTCTCCAGCTCTTTGTTATGTGTCAGCTGTCTTGATCTCCCCTTAAATGCTGACGATTTCAAATGGTGAAAATAATGTAAAAGACAAAATAAGTAAGCGAAAACAAATAAATGAACAAATAGACAAATAATTTCCTCCACACACACATTGACATGGACTTATTGAATAAAAAATCCTTCTTGAGTTCATGGTGATCTCACTTTACCATAGTCTACCACTTCATAGAGGCATATTTGCGATATTTACACCATTTCTTTCGCTAACTAACTAACTAACTAACTAACTAACTAACTAACTAACTAACTAACTAAGTCTCTCTCTCTCTTTCTCTCTCTCTCATATTACATACGTCTTCTCCACATTCGTTCTCTTCTCACTCCCTCTTCTTAGGCCAACATTTGCATCTTCATAATCTGAACCTCTTCTTTCGACTGCTTTATCCTCCTTCATGCTCTTTCCTTCTCATTCTTTTTCCTCTCTCCCCCTCCTCGCGAGCCTCTAGTCTAATCGTTCATCGCCCCTGGACCGGCTCCTTGCCTTGCTTGTCTACCAGCGAAAGAAGAGCTCTCCTTGAGTGACTTCCTTTTGTGTGCGAAAGGTTTGATCCGGAACTGCGCTGGGAGCCAATGTTTATCTGTCTAAAACACGTCAATGGGCGCTGTCCTTCTGGGGCGACCAGCAACATCGGACATGTTTGTCAAATACTTTAGTAGCTAAGTGTCGATTACAGGCGGGCAGAAAAGACGTTTATTAACCAGGCCGAACACGAGAGCCCTGCTTCAAGAGCTAAGATCGCTTTCTCACAAGGACCTGATATAACTAAGGAGGTTTTTGACTTGTACAGCTAAGAATGTGGGAGAGCTCAAAGGAGAAGGGCCCTATATATGAACAAACCCTAGAGCTGCAGGGCAGCCTTGCTCAAGGTACCGCTGGAGTGGTTTGGCTGGATATGATTTCTTTAGGACGATTTTGATTCCAGTCCTTTATGTTTAAACCCTCAACGAACAGGGGAAAATCAGTGCTTATAACGTATCCCTAGTAACTATAGGCCAGCTAATTGTTAGTTAACTGACCATTCGACCAACCGACATTCAAACGAACCAACACACCAACTACCTGACCAATCGACCAATCAACCAACTAACCAAAGAACCAACCAACTGAACTAATCAATCAACGAAATACATTACAAAAAACATTTGGAGTGGGCTATGATAATGAATCCACAGAAATGACAAAAGAACTATAGACAGACAGACCAACCAAACAGACAGACAGACAGACAGACAGACATGTAGACATATATGCTTAGCCATGTGCTTAAATGGTTTCTTGAAACTACAGTGGTTGCTCTGCTGTCAGTCTAATGTTCACTTTTAACCCAGTTGCCCTGGGTGAACCGTTCCTTTATATCGAATGATGATTCAGCCTACCACGATTGCACGGACAACGATCGTACTTGAAAATAGAAATGCGTGATTTTCTTGCTCTTTACCAGCCTAGCTCATTGCCCTTTTCAAGCCCTTCCTAATCTCAGGACACCTTTCTTGATCTGATGTTTGTATAAACACAAGTTAATCTTATAGTTTTACCGCACTTTGCTTGGCTGACTCATGACTGCATCTTTCTTATATATGTGTAAGTGTGTGTAAGAGTGTCTGTCTGTCTCACTGCTTGCTTACCAAGAATATGTCCGTCTGCCTGTCTGTCTGTTTATCTATCCGTCCATCCATCCATTAACTCATCCACGGACCCATCAATCCATCCGTCCGTTTGTCTACCCTATTTCTGTCTGTCTGTCTGTCTGTCTGTCTGTCTGTCTATCTATCTATCTATCTATCTATCTATCTATCTATCTATCT
>JBCAUA010043917.1:0-11852 GCA_038406235.1 Peronia verruculata
TATCTATCTATCTATCTATCTATCTATCTATCTATCTATCTATCTATCTATCTATCTATCTATCTATCTATCTCACTTTGTTTCTGTATTACTAATAGCACAAGCTTTTTCCAGAACAGTTAACAATAAAACCGTACTATAATGATATAACATAACATAACATAATATAATATAACGTAATGTAATGTAATGTAATGTAATGTAGTGCAGTGTAGTGTAGTGTAGTGTAGTGTAGTGTAGTGTAATGTGAGTTATCTGCATTGATGATGATGTTTTTCTGCAGCCACATTAATAACTAAATCGTACCATTATGCTGTGTTTTCTGCACAACAACTTTAACAGGTACCCATTCGAATTTGTTCAAGTTTAAAAATTCACACTTTCCAGCCTATTGGTGAACTTTTTCTCTTTCCCAAATCATCAGTGTTCAGTCTACAAACTATCAGAATAGTCTGGAACTGAAATCACTTGACAAATTCTGTGTGATTCAGATATAAAGAAATGCCAGTTACTTTGACAAAACAAAGAGGTTGTAATGGTCCGTGTGCAGCAGCAGTGCCGTCGATGCTTTTTTTTTTTTTTTAAAGAAAAAAAGGCGCCTTCTATTTGGACCTAATGGCCCAGCTAGACCTGCTGCGCCCTTCCCCCCTCCCCCGCCAATCCCCCCCCCCCCATAACTTTGAACAGACGCTCCCATGTACGAGCCAAAACTAAATTGTTTCGCCTTTACCATGTGGTGCAAGATTTGTTTTATTTGCCTGTGGTTCCTCATTTCAATACTGAGCCCAGACAGACACTTCAAAAAAAAAAAAATTCTATCCATGCAAGCACAAGAAACATTGGATGGACGAGGGACAAGACAGGTGATTGGAGTGGCAGACAATGGCTTTACACACAGATTTCCTTTTTTCTTATCTCAGTCGATCCCAGCTTGTCCATTAAAAAAAAAGAAGAAGAGGAAGAAGAGACATAGTTTCTAATAGGACCAGTGCGTGCTTCTCCTGCCTGAATTCTTTCAAAACACTTTTTGTGCATGATAAAATTTGCACAGACTAGATTTAATCTAATCCATATTTCGTGCCGTGTTCCCGTTCAATAAAAATTACCTTCACCTCTCTCCTTGTTCTGGTTGGGATGCTTTCTTAACTAATCTACGGTCTGCAGCCTCTCAAGAACATCTGCTTGCTTAATTTTTAGGACACGAGCAAAAACAAAACAAAATCATGATAAGTGTCAAGTTTTCAAAGCCATCCACGAAAACTAAAAACGAGGATTTCATGAACATTATGGAACAAACAATTGCTCTTGGTTATTCCTCTCGGTAAAGAAGAAAAGGCTTTTAAAAAGTGAAATAATTTCAGATTAAAAAAAAAAAAGACTGCACATTTAAAATACTTTTTTATTGTAAGAAACACACACACACACACACACACACACAAACAAACAAACAAATCCAACTGTGAACTTGCATGGGGCATTATAATAATTATTGTATTGATTATTACATGAAAACAATAACTGTTATACTGTCTTAAATAGAGATCACATCGTGAATAATGCCAGCATATTCATTTCACTTCATTTTCAAGTGGCACGATTAGCGTAGTGGGTAGAGCACTGGACTATAATCCCAACGGCACCGGTTCAAATCCCGCCAGAATCCCTGAGGGAAAAAAAAAAAAAAGGTGGGTGACGGACATCGGGAGTCATGACCCTGGTGTGGCCGGGGTTCTAGAAGATGTCAGGAAGTTAAAGGCCGAAACATTTGATGAAAGAACCCACACTTCCTCTGAAGACCATCACCTGTCTAGCTCCACCTGAGGGGTTTTCCTCCCAACAGGCCCTAAAACCAGAGCCAGCGCGTAGCACCAATGAATAGGCCATAGAATGAATTCAGAATGACGGAAGTTGTGAAGCAGTCGCATAACTCTTATATATTTTGATAACGCATATGTTTTCATCACATTTAAATAAATGGTCCTTATCCGTTCAAAAATAACTTTCCCCAATACTGAAAGACCACATGCTGCATCATTTCATTTAAAAAAAAAACGCAACTTGTTTGTTATACAATTAAGAAGAAAAAAAAAAAGCTAAAGCTGGTCGCAATTATTCTAAATAAAGATTTTGCCCCCAAAAATGGCTTTTCAGATTACGTTAGAGATATCCTACAATAAATACTGGAACCAGTACGTGATAAATAGAAGTTATTTATTTTTTAAAAAAATAGTTACAAATGTATAAGGAGAAAGGATCTTTGATTTTTTGTCTATACACCTTTTTTTAAAAATGCAAGGCAAATAAAGCTGAGGGCTCTTTGAAGACTCTTCTTGGTCATTCTGAAGGAAAGGGCATAGTTTGAGTGAATGGCTCGTAAAAGTTTTGAAAACAAGAACAGTTTAATTAGCGTTATATAATTCTTTTTTGAGGTAGCACCCATAGAGTAATGAGATGGTTTCGTAATACAAGTGGAGAAATCACTTCTCCAAATCAGACTGTGACAGAAATAAACAACAAAAAGTGGTCTGGTCATCAAAAAGGCGTAAATCCTAATTTTGTGAACGGTGAATAGACAAAACTAAAGAGAGAGAGAGAGAGAGAAAGAAGAAGTTTTTAACATGTAAAGGTGAAAAAATAATAATAATAGAGAGCATTTATATAGCGCTTTTCCCCGTATAGTTCAGGTTCTAAGCGAGCGCTTTATTATTACGCCGACAGATCCAAAGAAGACACTCATGAACGTTCTCAGCTTCCTGGGAAGCCTACAAGGTGGCTGCCTGTTAGGCACTCAACTCCTTATCAATCTAACAGTATCAATCACTGTCTGTAGTCCGGTACCAATATAAACCTGGGTCGAATCAGGAAATTTGTGTAAATTGTCTTTCCCAAGGACAAAATGTCGAAAACAGTCAGGATTCGAACCCGAGACGACGGCCCAACCGCTAGGCCACAACACCACAGACCTCTCATCTTGGCTGGAGGGATTTATATTTTATGACGCAGTTGATTCTGTGTGAGATAAAGATATTGATACCACTGGAGAAATGCATTCTTTGTGTGTGAATGAACGAAAAATGACTAGTTTTCTTAATTAGAGCCTTTCAAAAAATTATTCCATTTCAGATCTGTACGGGTTCATTACCAGCAATTTGTTAGCGGCAGAAGCTTCAATGATGGTGAACATCACCTCAGTGCAGCCCCTTTTGAACGCTAACCAGTACAATCTATTTCTCACAAGCTTCACCGGCGTCTGGATGATACAGTGCCTGGTCGGAGTAGTGGCCAACGTCATCAACATCCACACCTTCCTGTCTATCGGACTTGACGACACAGTCACTATCTCCTTCTTGATTCTGTCCATCGTCGACCTGGCCTCGGTTCTCGTGTACAGCATCCACGACATCACCATCATCCTGCGTATCTTGGAGCGCCACAAGATAGTTTACTTTAGTTTCGATCCTTTTATTATCACTGTTATCTGTTCTGATGCACGAGAGATCTTCTATCTCATATCCGTATTCATTACCACTAAACTGGCTATTGTGCGATGTCTCAGCGTCACAATGCCTTTACGTTTCAGAAATTTTATTACAAAAAAGCGCTTGTATTTCATTCTTGTCGTTATGTCCATGTACGCAATCGCCACGCATTTGCCCAGTCTGGCATCTATCCGAGTCGTGTCGACGATCAATTTCGAGTTGAATATTTCGCGTTGGGTCGTAGGCTATGGCGATCTGTACTATCCGGCTTCGGATTTCATAGATATTTCCAGTCATATCGTCATCAATTTCGGCACTCAAGGAATCGTCATCTTTTGTGTGCTCGTCATGGTGAGGGCCCTCAAATCTGCCGTGCAATTTAAACAGGTCAGTAGCTCTATGGGCATGACGTCTTACGCTGACAGTAAATCATCCACTTTCCAACTCTCTGGCAAAGAACTTCAGGCCGTGAAACAGGTGGTATTAGTGTGTTTGATCTTTGTGATCTGCAACTTTCCCAAGATCATTTCAGGCTTACTGCGTCTCACCTACCCAGGCTTTGACATTAACCAACTTAATCAATATGCCTTTTTTGTTTCTCTTGGCATTCGGCTCACATTCGAACTGATAAACTGTTCCATCAACATTTTTGTTTATTACAACTATAACACCAAGTTCAAGAAAATGTGCGTCATCTACAGGTACTGTAATAGCGACACTGCGGAGTGAGTGTTACAAACACTATTTTGACTATTATCTGTGGTTACTTATCCGTATGAGTATAATGGAATCGTCAGATAAATTATATAAATATTCTATCAACTTGTTCATCAGAAGAAAGGTTTCTTTTCTTGATGTTCTTTTGAATCGCTTTACAGATTTTGTCTGAGGAATATTGAGTAGTTACTTCTCAAGATATTCTCAGTATATATTTAAGTGACAGGATAATATTATTGTTGTAAGCTTTGTCAGTGTCATGACTGTATTGTCTCTTGCCATTCTCACTACTACAAAGTATGAATCTGTCTAAATCATGTAGTAAATAATAATAATAAAAGAAGGCATTGAAGAGGGGCAGCTTAAACTGTCATATTATCTCAGTTACAGGCATTACCCACTTCTCGAGCGTCTTTAAGGTCGGCGCAATCTAAAAGTATGCCTGCGACTATCAACTAACAATCATGGGCCACACACACTCTGGGCATGAAAGCGACCCGAGATATAGCCTACTGGTCCGGCTCGCTGGTTTGTCTCATTTTACTACGAATTAGTAAAGGCAACAATACAGAAAATAAAGTGAGAAAACCCCAGACCAAATGCAGTGATATTGTCATTCACCTACAAATACTGCAAAAAGGTGTGCTCGCTCGTCAGATATTGGTTGATTTAATCAAGGAAATCTCTGCAGGAGAAGAGGATGATAACCAACGTAGGCCATTGTCACAGCGGTACAGATGCAGGTTACAGACCGATCAAGTAAGGTTTATTGACGAAATCAGCATGGCTAGCAGTAGCATGCATAGGGCAATGCGAAAAATCCGACATAAGTGTAACTGTTATTCTTATTGCAAACTTTTCCAACTCTTAGCCGTGTTTGTCTTCAGCAACAGGTGCACAACTTAAAATTCTCTGCCATATTGCCTGGGTATATCGTGTTAGTCCAAAACAAAAAAAAGAACATATCAAGAAATTTATTTATATTTTGGTTGAAGCAATATATTATACTGTTATTGACTTCCTCTCGGCTGAGGGATGTGATCCCGTAGACATTCATGGAACAGTGAGTGATGTTTCCTGGGAAGGCCTATGTGGTAATGACTTAAGAGTTAGAGAAGAGTGACAATCCATTCACCACGGACGTGCATTAGAAGATTCAAGTAGACAACCAGTAAAACAACACATTATGTGAGGCCCTTACATGCAGATATGCCGATTGCTGCCGAACGCTCTGTCAAGAAAAAAAAAAAACATGGGGTAAAGATAGAACAAATAAAGGGCAAATGCATGAGGCAGTCCACCGAAAGCCTGGCTTGACAATGCCATCGAACAGTCGAGTAGGACTATCAGCACATTCCTCCGAGCAGCAATTTACAGAGACCAGCAAGAATTCTTGACTGTTGTCTCTGACATGGCACACCAAGTACTTTAACTAGATCATGACGATGAAAGATTGCAGTTATAATGAGGGTGTTTCCCATAGTATCCAGGATTCTCTTGGCTAGCGGACTGTTCGAGAATACTTAGACAATCATAATGTTACGCTTGGCCAAAGAGTGTCTGGTGAATCTATTTGTCTGTCCTGACATTTGCACCAATGGGCTTGACATATTCGAGAACAGTGTGGTGTACTGGTATTGCTACTTTACATCAAGTTTAACGATCAAATCTAACAAATTGTCCAAATGGTATTAAATATAATATATTACATACCATATGTTATATATATATTTCTTTTTTGAACAGCTTCCAGATTTAAGAATAAAGAGTTCATCATACTGGAGAGGAAGTTATGTCTCGGCGAAGCAAGATCCGGTAAAAATGTTCATTTCGTTATGGAATCGGTCGAAAGACATGGTGCACATTTTGGGCTCCATAAGTGTTGAAACATGAAGTGAGACAAAATCAAATTTTGATTCGTCAGGAAATGTGGACTCACTGAACACTGAAAAGCGAAACCTTTTTCCCCCTAAACTGATAATGAAGACAAGTTTTGGATGTAATTGTCATTATGATACAGAAAATAAACAGTAGCCACTGAAGCCTAATTATAGGTACTCATGTAACCACATTCTAAGTAATAATGTTATTACTAATAAAAGTCGTATCTTCGACTGCAAAAATGTTGCCGACCATCGCTGGAACTCAGCCTTGGCTTCATTTGTCCAGTTGACAATCTTGAGTGCTGGGCATGGGGACAAATTGGTCAGCATTCTGAGAAACACGCACATCGTGTAGTACAAATGGAGGAGAGAGGCATCCAGGCCAGGTGAGAAAAATTGTATTTGTATTTCATATGTAAAAATGTGCTCGTACAGTATATTATTACATGCCTATCTGAAAGAAGATGCCCTGTTCCATTTTATTCCAGTTGTAAATATGACTGATGACAAGTTCACATGAAGAGATCTGCACCATTTGTAAAATGAACACTATCTCATGCCTCGGTGGATAAAAAGAGATGTAAATTTGTAAGTTTTACAAATATATAATACTGCAGAGCGTGCAATAATTCGCTGTTTCCAAGAATATTCAGTTTTGTTAGGTAAAAGATAGATGGGTGTTGATTAAATGGAGCCCGATTCTATTCATAAATTTCTACTCTTTCGTTTTTTTTTTTTTTTTAGTTCCTTTTTGGTCCCTCGAAATTAAATAAAACAATGGTGATAAAAAAATATTTGGGAAGAAAGGTCAACAAGAAAGCAACAACGACAATAAAAACTTTACAATAAATAAGGGAGAATTAGAGACAGATTTACAAAGGGTTGGTTAACGATTCGCCGATGTCAAACAGGCATTTTTTCGAGGGCGTTTTAAGCTGAAGACAAAAGGTTAAAAAAAAAAAGATGAAGAAGAACAAACACAGAAACATCTGCAGAGATACAAAACTAACACGAAAGCTTGAAGAAAAGGAGAATCTCATCTAAATGTTCTTCCAGTTGATACTTGACACCACAAAATTATCCTTTTTTTTTCTCTCTCTCTCTTTCTAAATTCTTGCAATTTCTAAATCCTTAATTTTGTGGCCTCAGATATTTGTGTCCTTTCTTTAAACAAGGAAATCATGCTTGTCATATATTATTACAGGTGCCTATTTGTAGCTCATATAGTTAAAGAAAGTATTCAATTCTAAATGTGTGATAATTCTTACTATTTTTTTTTTCTTTCTAATCTCTGTAAATTCAGATGAAAGTATAGGAACTTACAAAAACCTCTCACTGTAGTGAAAAAAACTGAAACTGTGATAGTACAACACGTCTCAAACTGATAGAAAAGATCGCCTTTCACCAGCCAGATGACAATCACCATAAAGCTGATGGATATCTAGTTACTAGTCATTATTTATACAGTATATCTAATACTAAGTGATGAATTCTAAGAAACGTTTGATGGAAAAAATCGTTGTTTCACAGGGAATCAGTCTCTTCCAGTCTGAGAAAGCGTTGGCTAGTCTACCTCTTAGGCGTTATTAAGGAGCAATGAGAGGAAAAATCTGACAAATGCAAATTGAGTGTGAACGCAAACGCATGAATTAGAACAGCTGACGTTTGGTTGGTTGGTTGGTTGTTTGTTTGGTTGGTTGGTTGGTTGGTTGGTTGGTTGGTTGGTTGGTTGGTTGGTTGGTTGGTTGGTTGGTTTCTTGGTAATCAAAATACTGGTTTAAAAAAAAAAATACTCCTCTTTGGAGCATCCTTACTGTAGATAGGGATAATTCTGAGATCTTGTCCTTTTTTTCTCTCGGGGGCGGGGGGAGGGGCAATTTTGAAGCAAAGAATGAACAGAAGACGAAAAACGATTAAAAAAACAAAAGCAGAATTAAGATGGATGGAGAAGAGTCAGGAATGAAGAAGGAGAGCATGTGAAGACACCCTGACTCTGACTCACGGCTGTGACCGATGGAAAAGATTAGTGTACAGGGTGTCCATAAAATCTGGACACATGGCAAATATCGCCATCTGTCACCTTTGTTTGTGGAGTTGATTTATGGGATATAAGTGAATCTTTAAAAGGGCATCGACGTTACGAAAGGTGGAAATCATGCTGAGGGTCTTAAAGATTAAAACAATATCCCAGTTAAATGAATATTTTGTTGTTGTTGTTTGTTGTTGTTGTTGTTGTTGTTGTTGTTGTTGTTGTTGTTGTTTGAAAATACAGATGTTACATTTGTGTCCAGATTTTTTATTTTTTTATTTTTTTTTGGACACCCTGTATAACTCGTCACGTTCTGATGAGGTCGGACGGGGTTAAAAAAAAGTAAGAAGAAGAGGACAGTATTAGAAGAAAAAGTTACTTCGTTTGAAGAAAAGTACGTAATTCAGAGATCTATTCCCAAGGAGAGAGAGAGAGAGTGAGAGAGAGAGAGAGAGAGGGAAGGGGGGAGAAGATGTGTAGAAAACATGTAATACTTGAACTAAAAATGAGATAATCGGTCGTTCATTTCATCTCCAGAGCAAGCAGACGATATTTCACCTTCCCGTCTCCCTTCACCTAATTTCTAAATGGGTCAAGCTCAGTGTGAACAGGTTAAGGCTGAATCCTATGCCTTTGCTCTTATCGAAACAGAATTGCGAATCCAAATGCGATCGAGAGATAAGCTTAGTTTTATGAGTCATGAAATAAACGTAAACAGTAACCTTCTTCACTGATGGTAATTTGCTGTCACGTGAATAGCTAACGGACGATTTCGTAACTGAATCTGAAAGAATATCGCCCTAGACGTGTCTGGCTATTACGAGGTCGGTCACGAATGTTAATGTGCTTTCTGTTCGCATGGTAATCAGGTCTTGGCGAATATTGTGAGCATTCAAGCCTGTCTACATCTTATGACCTAATCAATACTCCCTCATAACTATGACTGACCTCTGGATGACTCATGGAAACTGCTGGAGAGTCAGAATTTATGTAATGATATTGAATTATTCATGTTTAAATGAGTGCTAGTGTCTTTATGGCAATGTTTATCCATGGTCAAGAAAATGAGAGAACTGTAACATACTGCTGAACTGTAGGACCTTAAAAAGTGTAGTAGTAATAATAATAATGGTTATTACTGTTATTATTATAGAGATTCGCATGTCACCTATTCCCATACAGTGCAAGTTTTATAAAGTATTATTAAGTGTAGCGTGTTAGGTTAGTGATTTGTGCGGCAGGCTTTGGAAGCAGAGGTCGGTGGTTCAAATCACAACGGTTGCATGTTGTATCCTTTGGAAAGATACTTAACACACAATTTTCCCCAGACCATCCACCTGTAAAAGGGGTACCTGATGTATATCAGGGGAAGTACAGTGACGCTGCACTGCGGGGACCAGGTCTGAAATGGTCAAGCCAGTTTCCCCTCTTGGGGGTCAAGGGATGGTAGATTCACTTTTTTAATACGTTTACGGTTTTGGTATGTAAGCGTTTCGACCTCAGTTTTATTAATAATAATAATGAAGTGCATTCATATAGCGCCCAACCCCAATAGATGTCTCTCGGCGCTTTACAGAAAAAGGAAAATAAAACAGTAAAATGTAGATAAAGGCAGTTTACAAATACAGTGTCATCACGCATGCGCACACAAATGTCCATACCCAGAACGACATCATTTTGCACTAAGGGAAACCCATTTGTATAGTCACACACACACACACACACATACACACACACACACACACACACACAAAGACAATGATTTTAGGGGAATTTTAAACAGATGTGTTTTGAGGCTAGTCTTAGATTTATCTTCAGATTTTAGGCCTCTCAGAGAGTTATTGTCTTTCCCAATGTAAACATTTCGGGACCCGTTCGTGTTCGAAACTCAAACTTCTGAGTGGCAAGGGGGAAGGGGGGGGAGGGGCAGAGTTCCAGGTCTATCTTCAATGGTTTTGGTCCCTTTCGGAGTTCCCCAGAGTCGGGATATTCCAAGACAGGCTACAAGAGTAAATGTTAGATTTAGGTTTAGAGTCAGAATTAGAGTTCGGTTTGGAGTTGGATTCTGTGTTAGAGTTAGGTTTAAGGTCAGATTTACTGTTAGATTTAGTATAAAACTCGGGGCGAGATATGGGGGTTTATTCAAGGAGCCTGGAACATTTTGTTACAATTTTAAGATCATTTGGTAGCAACGCACTATCGGGGTATTCTGACCATCTCGTAGCAGTTGTGCAGCCTCGTTACTTGTTGCATTGTGACGTGTTAGGAATTGTCCACTCACTGCAGGATGCAGCCGTCAGCCAGAGTGCCATTCTTTTCTATTTGCTATTGTCCCTGTCGATATCTGGCCTCTGATTATCTGGATATGGCCTCTCCACCTCATTGTGTATTATTATTTAGAAAATTATTCAAACACCAATTATAATGGTTGACTCCTTGACCTTTGACAACACTCTCAGGCCGGAGCCACACTGCGCCTGTGTGTCTGTCTTTAACTCTCGCACTGCAGCCGCATGATGTTATAGGCCAAACTCATTTCATTGCTGCGAGCTGCAGCGTGTCTGGGTCTGACCATGTGGCCAGCTGGCGTATCAGCTCACGTGTTTTGTTATATCCACCTGTGCTATTTCGCGTCCTGCAAGCTCGCAACATGACTACATGCGGCTGCAATGCGAGAGTTACACATGCACTGTGGCTACGGCCTAAAATTCATTTATTATGAAATCTTATGAATCACCTTTGGACATCTTTTTCTAATTCAATATTTTCCCCATTCTTTGCAAGTTGGGCAGTTTTCTAAGATACTGTAATCAAGCTTCATGGATTGAAAGACTCGGATCTGACACTCAAAAGGGTGAAACTATACTACTGTGTCTCTTTCGTCAAGTCTTCACTACTATGTTATCTGACCCGGGATCTCAGCGGGATCCTCAATATGGCACATTAATTTAACCACGGATAAGGAGCAACAGTGCTTTTAGTTCGAATAGGAGATAGTTTCGCAGATTATCTGCCCCTCCCAAAAGGATGGTGTAAGGGGAGATCATTTTGACCAGCCCTATTATTTCCCTTTGCCAAACCAAAGAAGTGCCGGGCAAACCTTGTCAAGCGAGAAAAATCCCTTGATATTTTGTCTTTCGAAAGGCTGATAAAATTTTAACATTACATGGCGTATGTTTCAAGTAAAGGGAACAAAAGTGACTTTCTTCCCCTCTCTAAACTGCTTGTTCAATCCCTCTTTTGTCTGGTAGAGGGAAGTAATAGGACTGAGCACAACGATTTCCCTTTAATTGTAGTAGTTTCATCGTTCCATGGAGCAATGAATCCTACAATATATTCACGAAACGAAGATGATTCTTCTTAGGCACGATAGTTTTATTTATTACAGTATAAAGGCCAACAAGGACCTTCCTGAGTGACAGGTCTGGCTTTACTGGCGTCGTTTCAAGTGTGACTCTCAGACATTGAAATATGTGCGAGGATAAAAGGTCCTCTTGTTACATAGCGATAATTATGTCTCTCGCACATTTTGTCTAAGTGGTAATTGCAGTAGTTAAGTTTGTTCTAGTTTATTGTGTTTCATTCAGATTTTGAAATGGATGCGTGTGGCAGTTCCTCAAATATGACAGTACATCGGTTTCTAGCATACAATGGTTACAATACGAACATTCTCTCTCTCTCTCTCTCTCTATCTATCTATCTATCTATCTATCTATCTATCTATCTATCTATCTATCTATCTAT
>JBCAUA010043928.1:0-11851 GCA_038406235.1 Peronia verruculata
CTATCTATCTATCTATCTATCTATCTATCTATCTATCTATCTATCTATCTATCTATCTATCTATCCGTCTGTCTATCCGTCTGTCTATCTGTCTGTCAGTCTGTCTGTCTGTCTGTATGTCTGTGTGTATGTCTATATATGTCAGTCTGTCTGTCTATACTTTATTGCTTATCCGTATCTCTATGTCCATCTCTGTATCTACATTATCTATTTCTATATTTATATCTCAATATATCTAGTTATCTTGAAGTTCCCACCCCAGACTTTCTGCAGCTTTTGGCTGTAAGGTCACGTTTTAGACGATCCATGTATTGTATCTATGATAACTCAACAGAATGTTAGACAACTCTCTTTTTTTCTGTGGCTTGCTTTGACAGTTTTTACTTATTTTAAAGCATCATGCAGAAGTCATGAAACAAACTACGCACATAACTATGAAGCACAACAAAAGAGCAGAGCACCTCATCTACCTTAGTTGAAAATTGTAATCTCGAGAAAGGTTAGTAATCTGAAAAGAACCCTGGCAGATTGCAATGATAATCATTTCAGTGATGACATTTGTCTGTTGTTGGCAGTTTGTCTGTGTATCTATTTATTTGTTTTTCTAACGTCTCCTGCCATTTGAATGCTTTGGTTTTCAGGCCAACGAATTCTTTGAGTGTCTGTCTCACTGCCTGTCTTCTGACTGTCTGTCTGTCTATCTACCTGTCTATACATTATCTGTCAACCCAATAAGGTATCCTGTTTATTATATATATATATAATATATATTTTTTATCAACTTGTTTGTCTCATTCATTAATCAAATGAATTGTTTGTTGCCACCTTGTGTTCGTGCCTGCTTTGATCATCCTATGCTGAGTTCCTTTAACCGATCAGGTCTATTTGACTTTGTCTATGATATGTCTTGTATTATGTTAATCCAATCATTAAAATGCGCCCGTTTAATTTCTTTCCATCAGTATTTTTTTCCCACTGTCATTGTGGTCTCTCTGTCTCACTCTATTTGTCTGTTGTCTCCGTTTCTCTCTCTCTCTCTCTCTCTCTCTCTCTTTTTTTTTTTTTTTTCTCGCTCCCGTTCTATCTTACTCTTTGTCAGTCTTGTACTATTATGTTTCCTTTTCTTCTTTGTCCCTTTGTCTACCGCTTTCTCTCTTTTCTTCGCCGTCTCTCTCTCTCTCTCTCTCTCTCTCAATGTTGTTGCCCTTTTTCTTCTGTTATTTTGTGTTTCTCTGAGAAGTCTTCAGTCCAGTTTTAATTGTATGAGATTAGATAGATAAATAAATACACCAAGAAAGAAAGAAACAAAAGAAACACATTAGCGCAAGAAATGCATTAACACTGTCTCGCGGCCAGTCAAAATGAGACGTATGTCGACTTTTCACCATATGGAGTTTTTGGTATCATGTGAAAGCATATGTCATACACTTTCAGTTGGTGAAAAAAACGTTTGAGCTAGCTTTATTCTAGCCAGAGATATTGCAGTTTAAAGAGACAAAGTGAGGCCCTTCACAAGTGACCGAAATTCGAGAAAATGGAGTTTAAATGAACGGTCGAACGCGCAAATCTACATACCTATCTCATAAAACCCCCATTTTAATGAAGAAATATTTATAATCGAGGATACGACCGATACCATCATGTACAGGAATGAATGCACTTTCGATTTCTGCAATAAAAAAAAAATATTTTAAAAAAATCGATGTCTGAACCCCCCTTATCACAGTCGAAGTCAGATTTCTCTGTTCTAGCATAGCGACCGACGTCTCATTTCTACTGGCCGCAAGACTGTGTATATATATAATATAAATACTTTGCATGGATGAGGAGAACGAAAGAGACATAGCAAAGGAGAAAAAGCAAGGAGAACCAGAAAGAAACAGAGCGGGTTAGCGAGTCAGGGGTTATAAAATTTTGATAATACAGACACCAGTTCACTGGTAGTATGAAACTCTTCATAATATCTTATTTGGCCACCAACTGCGTCGTCTCGAGTGTTATCTTGAGTGATAAACCCCTTCCATAGACTTTCTTAGTACTCGGTATATCCATCAAAAGGTACTCACACACGATTCTGAGAGAATTTAAACTTCTCTTATCTTTGAAATTTAGATGGGCAGACAGAGAGACAGACAGATAGACGGACATTAGAACGGTAGGTAGGTAGGAAGGTAGGAAGGTAGGTAGGTAGGTAGGTAGGTAGGTAGGTAGGTAGGTAGGTAGGTAGGTAGGTAGGTAGGTAGGTAGGTAGGTAGGAAGGGAGGGAGGTAAAGGATATGGGTTGGTAGATAGATACGTAGTAAAAAGCCATAAGATATGTAGATATGCTCTGTCTCAGTCCATTCGCCAATGGGAAACAAACGAGATGTCACGTGACCAAATCAGTTTGCCTGCTTCCATTGACGGTTGGACGGGGTATCTTTCTCTCGAACAAAAATTTTCTTCTCGGTCTAGTTCTTTCTTTTCTTTCTCATGTTCTTTTTCTTTTTCTCTTTCTTTCTTTTTAGTCGTTCTCTCTCCCGCCTGTTTCTTCCGTCTTATTGGGACCTATGACATGTTTGTTACTGGAAGATTGGAAGCTAAATTCTCATTCTTCAATCTTCACCATTCCATCCCCTCCACCCGTCTCCGAGATAATCCCTCTTCCTTTCCTGGAAGCAAAAAGGAGTAAAAGTTTCCAGCAGTGCATAATGAAAGTGAAAATATTGGGATTGGGGGGGGGGGGGGGACAAACAGGGGTAAAAATCGTAAAACCCAAGAGATACTCTTTGTTTATGACCTAGCGAAAATTGCGTTAGGCTTCTGGTATTTTTGCTGTTTCTATTGCATAATGTTATATTGAATTGTTGGCTGAGTCAACGCCAGACACTGTTTCACATTGTTGATTTTCATGCCGTCTTTTATACTGTTCACATCATAATGCAATTTGGTACTCTTTTTACGTGGCACACATTAGTTGCCAACGCACCTCTTTTGTTGCTGGTTGATTAGATTATTACTATTATTATTATTATTATTATTATTGTTGTTGTTGTTGCTGTTACTTGGTTATCATTATATTATTACAATCATCATCATCGTTACTATCTGTCATAATTTGTTTATTATATTGTGGTGTATTTGATGCCGTGTTTACCTTTGTGTTAAACTGTGTGCTTGAACTCATTAAGCAACATTGCTCTGCTTTATCACCCATCTGATTGTTGTCATTACTATCAATTATTTTATTCATTGCACTGTGCTCCATCGATGCGTTTTTGTTTCTGTATCTGTCTACGGTATGTCGGAATTGATTAAGCTAGCAGTATCCGGTTACATGATTACCCTTTGTTTTTCTCTATATAACATTATGTGTAGTTCTTTGTTTTGTTTTGTTTTGCTTTGTTTCTTGACGTGCCATATTATTGTAACAATAGCATTGTGTATGGCAGCGGGGTTTTTTTTTTTTTTCATCAGTAAGAGTTTCCCTCTCCAAAAGTGAGAATTACTTGTTTGCCCTAGAGCAACAGCTCTTAATTAGGTTTCTTTCTTTCTTTCTTTCTTTCTTTCTTTCTTTCTTTCTTTCTTTCTTTCTTCTTTCTTTTTTTTTTTTTTGTTCGTTTGTATAAACATTCATTTTGTCAGTATGATTATAGTAATTGTTTTGCACGTAAGCCTCTGTAAAAGGCAGCTCATAGGAGGTCCTCCCGGGCAGTCTGGCTGCGATAATCTTAATTAGTAAAGGCTGAAATCCCTACAAAAAACTTAACCTTAACCCTACCCGGTCTGTGGTTGGTCTAATTAGGTAAAAAATGACAAATGTTTTGTTTTTTATTTTAATCATTTTTTTTCTTTGTATTTTTTTCGTTGTTTGTTTTGTTTTTGTTCTGATTATATTAGTAGACTGATTAGAAAGTGGTCACAAAAATCGTTAAGATAAAAAAAAAAAAAAATGTATTACTATACACTTGCCAATATTTTGCTTCTTTGTTTATAGAGTTCTATTGCGCAACTCTTTGAGGAAGGGAGAAGGGGGCGGCAAAGTATAATCATACTCGTTTCACATGGCCTGTCTCAGTTGCGAGGAGCAGAACTATCGTCTTTGTCTGGACAATTATATTTCGGCGGTCCCGTGTGTACATTCCCCATGTTAAAGAATTCTTGGCTGTTCAAAATGTATTAAGAGTGGGAGGAGACTCTGCTGTCTGGGCAAAATTTCCAAATTCCAAATTTCTACTCAACAAAAAAGAAGACAGTCAGTTAAACCAAGATGATCCTACTTTCTTTGGAGTGAAAGGCATAGGAACAACAACAGCAACAAAACAGGTGTTTCTGTTTCTTTAGTTTCTTCTTTTTTTTTTTTTTAAAGTAATACCTTTTTTTAAGGGCCGGGGAGGGGTGGGGGCCAAGGTCTTTTGGGAAAATTAATACTTTTTTAGGGGCGGGAGGAGGTGGTGAACTTTGCAATGTTAACATTCCATGAATAACTTCATATTATGTCAGTACTTAGAAAAACACAAATCAGACTCCTTTCTACTATTGTCTGTTTGGGAGCCGGGAAATGTGGGGAAAGATCGGAACTGGGAGGAGAATGGAACTGTTCTCTCATGAAGTCTTTGTATTCATTCCTGACAACTTGTTTTGAGGGAACACATAGATTGAATAAAGTTAAAGGCATTTGAAGGTTTGCAATGGAAAGGCCTCTTAGAATTTAAGAAAGACATTTCCAGAGTATTTGGGCTTTATTGTCGTCAAATTAATAAATAATAAATTATGATGATGGAGAATATTTATATAGCACCTATCCCCGTAATTACAGGCTCTAAGCGCTTTATAATCTATTATTACCCCGACAGACCCAAAGAAGACACTCATCAACGTTCTCAGTTTTCTGGGAAGCATACAAGGCGGCTGCCTGTTAGGCGTTCAAATCCTTATCAGTGTAAAAATGTCAGTCAATGTCTAAAGTCGGATACCTATTTAAACCTGGTTCGAGTCAGGAAATGACTGTGTGTAAATTGTCTTTTCCAAGAACAAAATGTCGGGACCGATCAGGATTCGAACCCGAAACTTTAGTTCCCGATTCCGACAGCCCAACCGTCGTTTTATATAATTATGTAAGGAGCAGGGATAGTGGAAGAGGCAGCATTGAGAAACAGCAAAGAAAAGAAAAGCACCAACGATACGCATTTGACGGAGATAAAACTCACCGACATCTAAACGAAGATTTCTGTATAATTAATATATCCAAATAATATGATTTCTGAATAGTTAAACAAAGACCAAATACACGCATTTCTGTGTTTTACGCTTTTATCAGGCAGTCAAATTTAAGTGAATCCATGTCAGGGCGGGTTTTCTTAATTAAGACAATGGGTCATTTTTAACACTAGACTTTTTTTTTTTTTTTTCATTATTATTTGAAACACCAGTAAAGGAAAAAATCTGAAATATTCACGGCATGTGATGAAAGTGATCTTTTTTAATCGTGTTATTTTTTAGATTATATTTTTGGTTGATGTACTTCAAATGACATAAGCAAAAAGTGATTTTGCTTTTCTTCTTACCAATGTTTTATTGTACCTCTTCAACTTTGGCAAAGGGAAGTAGACTACGGCCGTAGAGCGATTAGGAATGTACATATTTGCTGCGCCTCTGAGACTCTGCGCCTCTGCCCACTCTTCATTTTTAATATTGTGAAGGCTTTTTTAAAATGTGTGTTATTTACACACAAGACCCCCGGAATAATATTCGGTCTTATCGGAGAGGGCTAGGCATTTTGGCTTTCCCATGGAACCATTGAGTTGCTCAACAGATAAAATTTAAAAAAAAAAAAAAAATGAAATAAAGCCGATTCTAAATCTTTCTCATCACATGGTAGGATTTGACTCCATGACAGCTGGGCCATAGTGTTTTAGCTGATGGAAGTCTGGGGTATTTTTTTTATGGTGATATTCTACACTTGCTGTCCTATCCACCGCTGTGGCATAATATAGCCGTTATGGTGCTGATGTGCCGTTAAACCCCAACACAAACAAACAAACACTGGCTGTCCCCTTAGACGGCACACACACCAATAACGCCAGGCACATGTTATCACGTGGTTGTGCGACATCTATATAAGAGGCACAGTTTTTGTTTTTAAGTCAGGTCGCTTTGTTTGATCTATTAACATCATGGATTATTTCACATTTACGTTAATTGTTCTATGCAGGCCACGTAGATAAACCCTCGTCATAAGTCAGGTTACTTTGTTTGAGATATGAACGTCACAGATTATGTAAGTAAAAGTAGAGTACCATCCCTTGACTCCCAAGAGGGGAACTTGGCTTGGCCACTGTACTTCCCCCGATATACATCATGTACCCGTTTTACAGATGGGTGGGCTGAGGAAAATTATTGTGTGTTAAGTATCTTTCCTAAGGATACAACATGCAACATTCGAACCACCGGCCTCTGCATCCAAAGGCTCAATACAAATCACTGAGCTAACACACCAATTGCATGTTTGTTTAATATTTATTTTTGTTTGTGTGTTTGTTCTCCGCAGGTGAAGTAGATAAACCCTCCTCCTCGTCATATCAAGTCTCATCTCCGTATTCCGCCAACCAGTTTTACAAGTGAGTATGGAGTTCATCTTACCTATCAGTCAATCTTGAATGTAGAATTTCCTTTCACTATCCTGAATTTCTAAGCATTTGCAATGGGGCCCTATTGTTGATTGTGCTGTTTCAAGAATTAGCTAACATTGTATGCTCCGTCTCATGGAAGGGTGGTGGTAGGTTTTTTTTTTTTTTGAGGGGGGGGGGGCGGTATGAACATTGAAAAACAATATATTTCTTAAAACATTATTTCTTAAAACATTATTTTTTTAAAAATTTATCCTAGTGGTCTTCCTCCAGTAACTGTAAGAGAGTAAAGGAAGACAGCCATGTCAAAATCAGTGCAGAGCTTAGCATTAAAAAAAAAAAAAAATGCCCTATTATAGTAGCAGTAACAACAACAACAAGAACAATAACAACGACAGGGCGTGGGAGTTGTTTACACATACCTGTCATATTACACAATGGCAGAGCCCATTTCTGTTTTTCTGTCACTTCATTCTTCCCCGTTCACCCTTTTCTCTCTCTCTCTCTCTCTCTCTTTCTCTCTCTCTTACCCTCTCTCTCTCTCACACACATGTGCAGATCCTTTCTTGGCTCTCCTCTTTCATCCCTACGCCCACCATTCCTGTCTTTTAGCTTTCGTTTTTACTCGTGTGTGTATCTGCATTTACATGTATGCGCCTGTGTCATTTTCATGATCTGCAATATGGCTGTAGGCCTACTTCTTGCATGGTTCTCCCCGGAAGACACAGTTTTAGGGCGGTGGAAAGGAGAAAGGGGAGGGGGGGGGAGGGAGGGGATTCAGCTGCAAGAATCTTTCGCTCATCCTTTTCTCTCGACACCCCCCGCCCCCGCACCCGCACCCACCCATTCACTCACCCACTCAGCCAGCCAACCTTGTGGGTCCATCTTTTCCCTTTATGTTCACACACGCATAGACGGACAAAAAAGAAGAAGGAAAAAAGGAGAAAAAAAAAAGTAAAAACAAGAGAAAAAAAAAGAGTCATGCTTGCCATGCACGCACGCACGCACGCACACACACACACACACGCGGGCGCGCGCGCACACGCACGCGCACACACACACACACACACACACGCACGTACGTACGTTCGAACTCACGTTCACGGTCCTTCTGTCGGCTCATTCACACCTAGCCTGTTTTTGCACGTTCCCGTCTCCATCAGCACCCCGACTCTTTCCAACAACGGCTCCTCCAGGCTCTCCCCTTCCTCCCCTTCCCTCCCTTCCCACTCTGACATTGCCATGATGAAAAAAGACTGTATGCTTCAGAATCACTTTTTATTCTCTCTTTTTTTTTTTTTAAGACCATAACGTCATTGATAACGAAATCGAAAACAACAACAAACAAACAAACAAATAAACAAGCAAACAAACAAACAAGCAAACAAACAAACAAAGACAGTACTTTCCTGTCTGATAAAGGGAATCGTATTTCCTACACCCACTTTTTTTCTTTTCCACTTATTTTTTGTGCGTAACTGTTCATTTTGTAGTATGTTTTTGTATTTATGGGGACAAAAATACGAGACAATATCTGTAATTGCTGTATGAATTATTCGATACTGTAAATTTACTACAAAACCGGCATTAATTCTATAAACTTCAATCAGTTTCAATTGTAGCTCTGACGCTCTGGGGAATGGAATCATGTACACAAAAACACACAGTGTCAATGCTGTTCAATAATAACTCGAAGACATTTAAGTGAATAGTATATTCCAACTGATCAACTAACCAACCAACCGTTCAACCAACGAACGAACCAACCAACTAGCTGACCAACGAACGAACCAACCAACCAACCGACCAGTCAGCCAACGAACTAACCCTGCAGCCAGCCAACCAACCAACAACCAACAAACAAACAAACTAACCAACCAACCAACCAACATGTACATTTACTTCAGCAAGACAGTTTTCTCATAGAATCGGGTAGATACCGTGTTTTTCCACCGTGAGGCGGGCAGCCAAGCCACTGTTGGAAGGGGACGCCTTGTAGAGAACGGTCTGTCCATTAACACCACCTTTAGCAACCGAGCAACTCTGTCGCGGTGTAAATGTGCCGGCTGTTTCCCATACTAGCAATGAGCAAACCAGAGGTCCTAATCCCCCTCCCTCGACAGCCTTGGCATTTCATGTGACGAAAAGAGGAATGGGGGAGGGGGGGGGGGTGAGCTGGGGATAGAGTGACTTCAATCTCGTATGATTTTGCACCCAAGAAAAGAGAGCGGGAATCAGAATGATCGATTGACTGATCGAGCGATAGATGACTGATTGATTGACTGACCTACTGACTGATTGATTGATTGTTTGATGAGGCATTGCACGTATCCAGCTGTATTGGTTCATTTATCTTTTCAGATAATGGTCTCCGGCATCATTCTCGTTTTGCCTTGCAATATGAGGATGAAGAAGTAATAAAAAAAAGGGGGGGGGGGAAGAAGAAATAGGTCCTGAAATGGATTTTTGCCCAAAATATTCGATTTTGGGTTAATGTTTTCTTTTATAACTAGGGTCTCAGCTGAATATGAAAATGGTATTAAAAAGTTAAAATGTGCATTCTAAGATGTGGGAAGGGTAGTCAAGCGAAGGTTGGCCTGCCTCTTTGCCATTCAGGCTCTTGCTCATTTGGGGCTGTTAATTCAATGATAGCTCTTCACTATTTCTCTGGCTACGGGCAAATTGCATATAGAAGACTTGATTATGATCTTCTTCACCAGTATCGGGAGCCCCAGTGCCAGGGCAGGATGGACACTGACTGACCACTGACACTGAAATATCAGGGAGAATGTTCACCTGGGCCTCTGAAATAACTTCCCATGGCCTAACGAGGGTGAAATATGCCTTGTTTCTTCTGTTTCAGAGTGCAGTTAATAGTGGATTATCTGTCACAGAGAGGGTAAAAACGCTGTTGGTTTTGACCGAGGCAGACATGGCGGCCATATATGGACCCTAAAATGACCACGAAAGCCCTTTTGCGGGGGGGGGGGGGAAGAGAAGCGGGAAAATGGGAGTAGGGGCTCAGGAGAATGCAAAACAAGGCATAGAAAAAGAGGTTTAGTAGGTGAAAAATAAAAACATGTTTTGGGGTTGTTCTGTTCTTTTAGAAAAAAAGAAAATTTAAATGCGTTTTTCTCAAAATGTGTGTGTATTTTACCGCACATATGCTATCAACTTTTTATTCATGGAGCAATTGCAATGAAATTTGGCATAGATGCAGAAGAAAAAAACAATATCTAAATTTTGTCAGGAGGGATGTTTTTCATATCTTCTTAAGTTTATGAGAAAATAGAGATTTTGCGGTCAAATTTTCGAAACATCCGTGACCTTTTCACATACCAATGTTAACAAATTGTAGAGAAAAAGAACAAAACTAAGCACTTTATCAAAAATCTGTCCTGACAAAATTTAGATATGGAATGGTAAAATAATATGTACATAAAATTACAAGGACATCGCTTAGAAAAGTTCAGAGCCTATCTAAAGTAATGATACGCAATATTGGGTAGCAAAATCCAAGATGGCGGCCGTTGCCGTGGGGACCGTGATTGATTTCAAAATGTTTTCGATTGTCTCCTTCTAATTTGAACAAACCAAAATCAACGGTAATGATTAAAATCATCTTCCCCAAGCGGTTTCCAAAATGACTCCCAGCCCCCAACCCCCAGCCTTAAGCCTCGAGGTTACGTTAACACTTTGTAAGCCACATGCATAGTACTATAGTGATTGACTCCCACATTATAGAAACCGGATCGGAAATGATGCCCGAAAAACACTTTGTCTGAGCTGACGTAGTTTTGATACTATTTTCGAATGCCAAGAATTCAATCGCACGTCTAGAAATCAAACGAGTCCCCCTTTACTTCATCCGAAGACAACCAGACTGCCTTTCCACATGGAGAGAGAATGTCCAGGATAGTTCGAACAATTCCCCATCTTTTGATGGGATGGAGCCTGGCAATTATATCGCAGAACAGACTGACACAGTACTTCCACGGGCCCAGACTTGAGCAGTAAGAGGCTAGTGAGGAGACAATAGTTCATTTTGGAATAACGCACAGACCTGGAAATCTTCCGTGGAGTGTTTGTGCCCCCTGCTAGAAATAGAACACTCACTTACGTGTTTCAGCACACTACGGAATCTCACAACAATTATAAAACACAAATTCCGGGAAAAAACCCGACCCAGGAATTGCGTCAGGCGTTCTCTTACGTCATCAAATCATTACGTCACTGCTACCATTATTTGGAGGAGATTTACGTTCAGCGAAGTGTTTTAGTCATACATTTCTTAACGCCTTAACAGAGTCAATGTACTCAAACTCAAAAGAAGGTAAACTTATGAACAATAGTTTCGTAGTTTTTGCATCTCTTGCCAAAGTAGTCGCGGGAATTTTTCAGCCTTTCGCTGGGTCAGAACAGATCTGTTCTTAAAAGAGACGGAATATTTATCATTACCGCAAGATTATCTACCGTCTTACTAATGGCCACAAAAATCGTTCAACGAAGTTAGGATGAGAATTTAGAGAGCGAGGTTAGGGCACGCGACGTTGGCAGTGGGATTCGCATTTGTAACACGCCTAGGAAAACAGTTGTGTGCGTGAACAGCAGTTTTGTCTATGGGATCTGCCGATCTCCGCACATATCCCTGCCAAAACAACATTAGCCGGGCTCAGTTGCGACCGAATGGCTTTGCCAAGCGCGTAATATTCTGGCCTGATCAGCGAATCCGCTGACAATACGTATAGTTATTGGGAGGGCAAAGACGTTTTTGTGGCCATGAAAATGGAAAATATCTGAAGGCTGTCAGGTCAAAATGTACGCGATAATGCCAGCTTTTTATTTCACCTTCCTTTTCACCCCCCCCCCCCTGTCCACCACCTGCTTCTATTTCTCTCCATACCATTTCTTTCATTTCTCATCTCATTCCATACCTTCCCTCCCTCCTTTCCATCCCTTCTCCCTGTTTCCAATCTTGTCGTACTCAAAATGGCTGTTAAAAGTAGTGATCTGGTCGGACTGAATTTTTGCAGAAATTTCCATTGATAGTATTGATTGTTTCTCTCGCTTTTGATGGCGTCTGTCTCTTTTTCTTTCTCTCTCTCTCTCCTTCTCTCTCTCTCTCTCTGTATCCCTCTCTCCGTTATCTTCCGCCCCCCTCTCTCTCTCTGTTTCTATCTATCTATCTATCTATCTATCTATCTATCTATCTATCTATCTATCTATCTATCTATCTATCTATC
>JBCAUA010043939.1:0-11851 GCA_038406235.1 Peronia verruculata
ATAGATAGATAGATAGATAGATAGATAGATAGATAGATAGATAGATAGATAGATAGATAGATAGATAGATAAAAACACGGACAGACAGACAGACAGACAGAGGATTTGTAATAGCAATGAAGACGCAACATAAAATAATATGCCACTGGTGAAAACATGGCGCAATAAAATAAAAACTGACATAAATCAAATAACAAGATGAAAAGAAAATGGAAAGGTAAACAATACTAGATCTAAATGATCAAATTAAAGTGTGGAGGAAGTTGGGTTTTTGATTACATTTCTTCATTTCAGTATATGATGAAACTGGACTTAGGGCGTATACTTTTTATGTGCGTTCTAATTTGTTATTTGTTATTTTCTTTGGTGCTGGGACAATTAAGGGACAGGCTAGCCTTGTAGACGTAGCAAGGATAATAACATTAGAAAAAAACAAAACAAAACAAAAAACGATCAAGTATATAATATGCATTTCCATTTCCTAAAACTCCAATAAACAAACAAACAAACAAAGAGAGAAAGAAAGAAAGAAATACCCACGTACACAAAACAAACAAACATACAAGAAAGTTACAAGGAAAACCCCCCAGACACCTATAAACTAAAATGTATCAGGCAAAAAGGATAATGTGATTTAAATCTCTGAATAAGGAAAACATCAAGGGGAACAACATAGACATGAAAAGTTGTTTTCTCCTTGTTTTTTTTTCCCAGAATATATCTTGGCCTGTCTCTTTCCAATCGATCATCAGAAAAAACATTTGTCACTGATTTCGTCTACTTTGGCCAAATAGCCTATTTCCTGTGTAAATGTATATATTTCTTCTTTCATGATCTCTTTACTATTCCTATTCGTATTCTTTACCCTAGCGAAAGAAGAAAGTGGGATTCGTGAAAGAGTATTGGCCGTATACAGCGGCTGACCGCCCTGAATGAGTTAAAGATGGGATGAAAAGACACGAAGGTCGAAAACCCGCATTTTTTTCAGTGACTCAGCGCACGTTAAGGAACCCTTGGCAGTTCAAAATTGATGAACGAGTAGTCTGCGTGCCGCTGTTCGGGCAATATTTCCAAATTCCAAATTTCTACCCACAAAAATGCTCAGCAAAAACAGGTAGCCTCTTAAAAAAAAAAAAAAAAGCCGAGCAATTCCTACTTTCTTAAAATTGAAAATGAGTTAAAGAATTCTATGTTTCCTACCAATTTTGTTGTTAGAAAGAATTACGTCATGGTGATGTAAAGAGTAAGCAAGGATAGAATTTATTTTTTTTATGATGTTCGTCATGTTTTTTTTTCAAAATGTGGTGTCTTGGGCTAGCGCTTAGGCCGTCGGGTTCGGTATCTGAAAGTTCCGGGTTCGAATCCTGACAGGTCCCGACATTTTGTCCTTGGGAAAGGCAATTTACACACATTTCCGGGTTCCGGGTTCGAATCCTGACAGGTCCCGACATTTTGTCCTTGGGAAAGGCAATTTACACACATTTCCTGACTCCATCCTGCTTTGAATGGGTACCCGACTATAGACAGTGGTTGATAGTGTTAGACTGATAAGGATTTGAGCGCTTAACAGTCAGTCGCCTTGTATACTTCCCAGAAAGCTGAGAACATTTATGCGTGTCTTCTATGGGTCTGTCGGGGTAATAATAGATTGTAAAGCGCTTAGAGCCTGTAATTACGGGAATAGGCGTTATGTAAATATTCTATATTATTATTGTTCTTGTAATACTGTACTAATTTACAGTATAATGGGGGACTAAGTTGTGGCTGTTAGAGAATGGCAGTAGAGGGACTGAGAAAGCTGAAAAGACAGAGGGAACCACTAAAAGTAGAAATTAGATATGCCTTCTGAGTGCTTAATTAAACGAAGGTCCATCATGTGAGCAGTTCAGACGCGTACCTCTGAATGCAAGTCATGTTCCTGTTTTTGCTTTGTCAAGGGAAATAAAGCCGTTCCAGAACTACAGCTTTGAGGAATATCATGGGTTTCTTCCCTTGAATAGAGAAGCACGCGCGATAAGTAGTGCTGACAACGCCGTCGTGGCGGACTCAAGAGTTACATTACGTTCTCATAATGCCTTATAAGCTCCTGCTGGTGGTTCTCTCGCACAGAGGACACTAGAATCGAGGCCCAAAAAGGCCCGACCTCTTGTCCTTAGAAAGACAATTTATGAGTATAATACTTCCTGACTCAACTGAAGACAAAAGACAAAGATGGTTGGGTTTTGTGTGTGTGTGTGTGTGTGTGTGTGTGAAACAAATGAGGATTTGAGTGTCGCTTTCGGTACAGGTATGCTTTAAGAAGTTAAGAAAGTACTTGAGTGCCATCATTTCTGCTGGGCCTGTCAGGTTAATCATAGATGTTCGCGCGTTTAGCGCCGGCATTGCACGGGAATAAGCGAAAGATGTAAATGACACATGGCCTCATTATGACCAAGATTATGAAGAGGAAGGAGTAAGATCTGTGGTATTGGTAGAAGAAATTGAACACGGAAGTACAGTTCCATTTCCCAGCCAGAGCCACGCAAGTTTCATAGTAGAGAACTTATTTCTAGATTGGTTTTATTTCATTATTTATTATTATTATTATTATTTTAACCTATGATGTATTATCATGCGTTAACCAGATCAAACAAGGTGTAAATTCAGGTAAAATTTCTCACCCACTCTTTTTTATTGATCATTAAAATTCCGCATCATTGCAGAATATAAAATAAATAAGTTATAAATTTTCCTACGGGAAAGCTGTTTGTTTAGTATGTGTGTGCATGTGTATGCATGAGTGTTTCGCTTTTTTTAAAGTGGATCTGCTGTTAACGAGGTTGTAGATCATTAATCAGAAAGTAACAAGAAAAGGTTCCCGGTAACTAACATTCTGCATGTTATTCTGTAATAAAATACAAAAAAAAAAAAAAAAATTAATGCTTCTTAAAATTCCACACAAATTAATAAAGTAAAAATGTAATTTTTCCTTTTAATCTAATTGAATATGTAGTGAGTACAATTTGAAGTTCATAGAAGACTTTTTTTTTTTTTTGTTTCTTTTCTTTTCAATAGAATGCTTTTAAAGGCTACGGGGAAAGAATATTACTGTTCAGTCAAAATGGCCAGAGGAGTAATCGTTAAAAAAAAGTAAGTATATGTGTGTAATGATTAGCAAGCATTTACACAAGGAATGGCAAAATACCGGCAAGAATCCGACAATGTGGCAGACCCTATAAAGGGGCATTGTGGACTAACGATGCATTTTACCACACAATAGTCGTGGATTTAGAAATATAGATTTAAAAATAAATTAAAAGCTACATGTGGTTAACCTTGAACGTTAGGTGGCTAATACTAAAAAATAGACGCTACAGAAGACAGCAAATGTCAGATAAATTTGTGCTGTTTTGGGTTTAGACGTCTGGTACGCCTAGGTTGGAGGTGGTGATGGTAAATCTGTAAAGTAGGGTGCCACCACAACACAGAAACAACAAATGACAACACAAATTCACATAAGATTTTTTTCAAAATCTCGGCGCGTTGCTTTTTCACAAAATACAAAGGAAAACAAAACAACAACTTAGCAATTATATGAAAAAATATATATACATACATGATAACAAGATGGGGACATACAATCACAAGTATCAGCAAACACATATTATGCAAAAACCACAACCAGACACATACACATATCTACAGATCATAAAAAACTCAAATATAATTGTGTTTTCTTCACCAGAACTTTATTTATTATCATTTCTTCTTTTTCGGAGACATGTCTCTTTTTTGTACCTCTGCCCACTAGTTATAAATCACAAATTATGAGGAAATGTGCAAAGTAAAATACACCATGATACAAGTACATGCATTTCTATCAGACATTATGGGAAAAAATCCTCAACGACTAGAATTACATGTCATTAGTTGATAGCAAACAGAGGAACATCTTAGGCCTTTCTTTGGAACCACCCGTTCTGTCACGGTATCTTAAAAACAAAATTGACGAACGCATCCAGTCTCTCCACAAATACAGAGGTTATATTTCATGTATCTATTTATTTAATTTGATTTATGTCTTCATTTATTCACTTATTATTGATTTTTGTTTTTGACATATTATTTACCTGTTTATTCATTTACTGTTTATTAATTGCTATGTATTACAAAAACTTACTCAATATCAAATTACTGATTGATTTATATTTGTTTCGTCTGTTAAATGTTGTCTTAAAAACTTGAGGAGGGCAAATACATTCTGCACATGCAAAGAATTTCAACTATTAAACTCTATTTTGTGTACTGGCCATTTGCTTACCAATTGTAACTTAAATAACTGGACGATATCAGTGACAACTAGCATTATAATTACACAGTACCCGATCAAGATTAAACCTGGGACTGTCCACAGGAGCTTCCATGGGGTCACAGGTTCTTGCTCATTCCATCTCAGTTTTCACCCATCATTTGGGATGCGTTGATGTCAATGTTCAAATTTATTATTAAAGGCATGACACATACTCTTTCAGATGGTACCGATGAGAGCACCATGCTATGAGATTGTGCACCATTGCAAAGGGACTTTCAGAGTAAATTATGATGATCTTAAACCTGATCTAACTCTTGATGTTTCTAGGGCTAAACTATGTCCTATAGGTTGTATGAAACTGTGACAGAATATCGTCACCTTTTGTCTGTTGTTTATACCATCACATTCAACACTGTTTTAATTGATATCTCCCTTTCTCTTCTTCACGAGAGCTTTTCAATTTATACATTTTTTAAAAAATATTTTGTCAAAATGTGAACTTATATGAGCCAAGATACAGAAGAAAATGTGTATTCTCTCTCTAAAATGTTGAAGGTGATAATTTAAACCAGGGACAAAGGACCACCGTATCATTATGTTTCATACAAGCACAGTGCTGATGAACAATTCCGTCAACGATTTTGTTTTCTCCGTCCATGAATTTCCTCAAGCAAAGTTGTATACATCATATTGGATGGAAACAACTGTGCTTTCTTTATATATAGCAGCCTTTGTTGGTTGCGTAAAGTGTCTTTGCAATGAATGTGTTGGGCAAGAGATAAACAGTACAAGGGTTAAAGAGACAATCAGAAATGAAAATACTACAAAATATCATTTAAAAAAACAGAAAACATTTACTTCATCGTGTACGACTAGCTATACAGTAACATTAATTTTACAGTATCACAGAATGACTGCCGGAGCTCAATTGTATCTTTTCTTTGTAATTTATCATGTACAAGTAACATTATCGAGAAAATAATAATAACAAATAACATGGCTGAGATATTATATTACACATAACTCTATATATACATCTCGAGCAGAATGGCGGTCACGTTGCTGGTGTTCGAGAATTCAGTGTCACCGATTTCCTTGTAAATTATTAATGTAAGCATATTCATGATATCTATACTTACTCCTTACTGTCATTAACATTGTCTTTGGCGCAATGCTGCCCTATCAAATACGCCTTTCAACCACCTGCCGACAGCTGTCTTGTTGTAGCTTCGTGCTGATGCACCTTATAACCAGAAACCTGACCTGACCAACCCACGGCTTATATGATTAAGACCCGTCTCTTTAGTGAAGACGAAACATGCCAATTACGGTACTTCCATAAGATTTCCGGGAACATGAGTGTAAACTTCGCTCTAGCAAAATGAAAAATAAGAGTCGAGTTGTAAACTATTCCAATTCTTAATACGATAGTTCTTCCAGGAAAGCTTGACATGCTATTGGTTCGGCCTACAAAACAATCACTGATAACGCTATAAACAAAGTCAGTAATACGGCATGTATTATCAGCCTTTTCCGCCAGTAGAACTTGTATAATGTTTTCAAAATAACAACAGAATAAAGAATTAAATCCGCAAGTTGATACTGGATGATCTATGTCTACACCCAGTCAGTGCAATAAAGCAACTACAAGGTCAATTATGACTTCTTTTTTTTTTTTCTTCTTCTTCTTCTTCTTCTTTTCCTTTTTGACTGTGGTAAAATCACCGCCTCCCGTCAACTGCTCAAATGCAAATGGTCATTGTATAGTAAAAATTACCTTTGCTTCAATATTGCTATGTCTGGCTTTTTTCTTGCGAAAAAGGTTGAAAAAAAATTAAAAAAAGCCAGGTCTGAACTTTTTTTACAGCCAACTGTGATATCAATAAATTTATGATACAAAAAGGTGCGCTTCAAAGCAGCGCAAGACAAGAAAATTGTAGACAATCTCTGTGAGCGCTTACTTATTGACTCTTTATCATGAAAATGTACTTGAATTCAATCGTAGGATGTTGAAATTTCACTACCGATTTCATGTCGCTTTGTTTAAAAGACTATGGGGATCTAAAGAAGATCAAAATCTGGAAGTATTTTTCAAAATCTGTTTTCTCTCTCTTTTTAGCGGGTGAGGTAATTGTTGTTATGTGCAGAAAGATCACAGGTAGAGAAAAGAGATGTGTATGATATCTCGCCCACCTGGCTGACGCCAATGATGCGTTTTAATGGGAAACATTGTGTAAGTGGACTACAATCTCCTCAATTTTCTAATGTATCCTTTGTAGTAATTGCTAATAAACACTGAAATAATGTCAATTAGGCTTCATCAATGACAAACAAGGCTGATAACAAGGATCTTTCACTGTATCCATCAAAGGCCGTCATTTTACGATCAGCCCTTTGCCCCAACATATTTTCAGGCTGACTGTATGCGTGATAGCCGTTATCGTGCTACTGAGACTAGCCGTGTAAATAGCCGGCCTTTAAACAAACACGAAAGTGTTTTTTATAATAGCCAATGACTCTAAATAAACAAAATAAAGCATTAAATCTCAAGAACAAAAAATTCATTTACAAAAATACAAGATACAGCAACAAAGTTGTCCATGAGGAAAGAGACACCGAAACAATTTGAAGACTCACAAGTTGCAAAATTATAACAGTGACCGCCACCATTATTCCTTATTATGTACAGCAAAGTTATCTACTCAAGAGCTACCGTAGTTATTTACAATCAGTATAGTGTACGATCTCTTGTCTATTCCACACGTAGATATTAATTAAGATGTGATGATAACAAAGTAACAAGCTGTCGGTAAATCGGTGATGATTTTTTTTATTCATTAATGAACATACACACACACATACACACACACATGTACAAATACACACACACACCCTCTCTCTTCCTTTCTCTCTCTTGCTCTCTCTCTCTCTCTCTCTTTGTCTATTCCTCCAGTACAAAGAATAAAAATAAACAAATATGAATTAACTCTTTTGATACACCCATAGACGTAAAATAAAAGAAATAACACAGATCCTGAGAACAAACCATGGACAATGATCCTCTATCTTATCATACACACAAGAACATTTATTTCTGTGATGTAAGCATAATATACACAGCTGATAAGATTACAATTAATTTACTCTCACATTTCAGTGACAAAAACTGAATGGCCTTTCTATTGTTAATAAAAAAAATTGATTTCAGATACTTACAAACTAATTTTCAGCTATTGCTCTAAGTGACTGCCATAATAATAGTAATAAAAACAGTAATAAAAACAGCAGTAATAATAATATTATTGTTATTATCATCATAATTATCATTGTTATCAGAACAAGAGAAAAGTGATATCATTTACACAGCCCTTGTCCTCGTAATAGCATTGGCCCCGTGACCAGTCAGAGTAAGTCATTTACATCGTTAGATTCAAGAAAAGATATCAGCGGCTGATTGCCATGAAGATAGTCTGGTATCGAAGCTTTTATCATGCAGAGCTTGAAAGAAAATTCATGTCAGAGTAACATCAAATGCTCTTATGGGCATGTATAGGTATACGAGAATTCTGTGGAATGATACGGACCTCTAATTTTGTGCTTAAACTGTGTCCTGGTTTTAGCCGATTCTGAGGGTAACCCCCCGCATCTCTATATGGCTTGCTACATCAAGCTAGCTCAAGACCATTTTTTTTCACGCCATGAAAGTCTTTGGATTACAGTTTCAAATGACACCAATGACAGTAATGACTGAATTCGGAAAAAAAAAAATCTTTATACGACTCATTTTGACTGGCTGTGAGAAACAGGCTCTAAGCGCTTTTTAATCCATTATTGCCCCAATTTGATTCTTGGGAAGCATAAAAGGCGACTGCCTGTTGAGGACTCAAATGCCAATATGTTGTGTGCACTGTAGTGCCTTTCGCATGACAAGATAACAATTTATGGTTTCAAGAAACCTAGTACAGATATATCAGACGCGTACCTTACAGTTTTGATTACTAGAGGATATGTGACCTTATTCTAAAGATGTGCGCACTTTTCCTAGATTGGCAAAGAGAAAACTAGCTCAAGTCAGGCAGGTATTGAGATAAAGATTCATACAAAGTATATCACATGTATTTATTGAAATGATATATTTCTACACTAGGGACCCTAAAAGTGTCACCTGACAATACTGGACTGTCAGAAATTAGATGACATGGATATCATATTAAAGATTTCAAAAATGACAGTTCATACTCAGATGTAATAGGATATGAGTACTGTGTTTTTAGACCTAGACTGTGTGATGTCTGGAAGGGAATCTCATCTTCAATCTCAGAAAATCTTAGACCAAATCTTTCCTTAACAGTGTATCGTTTAAAGGCTACCTATCGTATCACTAAATTTATATTCTAGTCTGCCCTTTTTTCTGTGTTAAAAGACAGGTCGCGAAGCCAAATGGCGCTATATGGCAGTTTTTTTGACTGCCTACAGACCAAATCTAACATATTCTAACAAATCATTGTTATTTATTTCTCCACATAATTACACATAACTTTCCACGATATTCAAATGACAACCTACTGCCTCATCTCGCTCTTTGAAAGGTTCACTTTCTTAGCTATATGTTAATTACAAAATAGCAAACAAAACTGAAATTATTTCCAAACTGAAATGTTCAGAACAAAAGGCATTTTGTCACAGTATTTCAGAAATATGCCATCTGTTAACAGTGTAAAGTTATCTATGAGGTGAACTGGTGTTTTATAATTGTACTTTAGCGGCAGATGTTTTGCAATAGACGCATTCATTTGTAGGTTTTTATTCAGTACACCAGGTTGAATACAGTCACCCAATCCTTAGATAAAATCATTGGCATCAGATCTAACATTATCTTCTGCATAATAACTGAACACTCATTCACGAGGCAACACTTGACGTGAGGCAATTTTACCTACTCACTTATATCAAAAGGTAGAGGCTTTAATCGGTTTATAGTGTTGGCATCAGAATATAAGCTCTGATACACCCATAAACTGTTGATGTCTATAGAAATATAGACATTGCTGTGAGTTAAAAATACTCATTTAAAAATGGCCTGGCGCAGCACCGGCAAAAAATTTCTTCCTCTCTTGAGTTATAACTGAGATCTGGGGTTTCCACACTAATTACTAATGTCTTTCCAATAATACATGACAAGAGAAGATGATGCTGAAGTACGCCAAATCTGTCTTAGAATCTCACATGTCTGTAATCTGCTCGACAGAGAGGTATCACTAAAAACAGTCATTATGTAACAGACTCAAAAGCTCTCTTTAGCAATGCTTGTTTGTATTCAATCCAGTTGTAGATATTAGATATAATAGATGCAATGATAACGTATTTTTCCACCACATACATAGAGAAAACCAATCTACATCTGTCAAACCTGAGCAAATTTCATTCTCTCTCTTTCTGTCTGACCTCGTTCTACACCATCTAAATGTGGTTCTCTTCTTTCCTACTCGTTTTCTCCCAGGATTTGTCTCTTACACATCTCCCTTTTCTCATCTTGTATTCCCCCTCACCTTTTTCTCCCCTTTTGAGTCCTCCAAATTATAATTACGTCGCTCTCTCTCTCTCTCTCTCTCTTTCTTTTTCTCTCTCCTTGCCTACTTTCCAAACCTTCCTACATAAAACATTGTAAGATGAAGCTCTTGTCCTTGTTACTCAGGATTTCATAAAATTCATAAAATGACAGCTATGAGAGATGTCACGAAGTCGCCAACAAAAAGATGTGAAATCTAAGGCTCAAACAATCCAGTTCTCCAGTTGTTCGACATCGGTTGTGGATAGGAAATCTGAGTGATGTTTTAGGAAAAAAGGATCGATAGACTATAGTAATCATAATTTATCGTCCTTTTCTGATATTTGAGGGCACACAGTGTAAGTTTGAAGATATCTCGCTCTAAGTAGGCCACGATGTATTTTATAGAGAAGAGCTTAGTTTGTCTTGAAGTACTGAACCAATTAAATATGTTGCTTAGACAGATAGCATGTGATGTAGATCGATAATTAGAGATAAAACAACAACAACAGCAACAACAAAGAAACAAACAATAAAATAAACTTGTCGTGCTGTCTTCATGTACATGTATAATAGTAAAAGCGTGAAATACCATTTTAAAAACTATGGTCATTGTGAGGAAATCCACTGGAGAACTTTTACACAAGATGATCATGTTGTGAGGATGAACCAAAGGACGAAAAGGTGTAACGTTCACAGTGCTGTCAGATTTTCATATAGCCGTTAGATTTGCCTTGTATCTATGAGGAAGCTAGTTTATGGCTTTAGCTAAATTTCTGTTATCTTATATATACAATCTCTCTAAAAAATGTCACTTCAAAAAAAAAACAACAACAACAACAACAACACTTATCTCTTATTGGTAGTCCAGAGAAAGTCGCTGCCGAAGTCATAGCTATGAAATTTCAGTATATATGTCTGTTCATCTACTTGCCTGCCTGCCTTTCTCACTGTCTATCCTCAACCAGTCTGTGTATCTACATATCCGTCTGTCTGCTAAATTGCCTGACCGTCTTTCTGTCTGTCAATTTGAATTTGTCCTCTGTCTATCTCTCTGTCTCACTCTCTGACTGTCTGTCTGTCTGTCTCAGTGCCCATCTGTGTATAAAGACTATTTCAGTCACACTGTAGTGGAGTTCTCTCTTTCTCTCTCTCTCTCTCTCTCTCTCTCTCTTGAAATTAATGCTTTTGGTAGCCACCTCTCACCTCTCCTTCTATCCTCTTAGTTACCTTTTCGCCTTTCTAACAGCCACTTTCACCCAGACTAAGCTCCTTGACCCAGGCCCAGTTGGCTTCATTCCCTGCCACAATACTGTTCACGTCACTTACAGCTCACATTTAACAACACGTGAGGTTATCTGTGAGCAAAGCAAATATAACCTAATAACTGAATCAGACCTGGGACAAAGGACAGGCCAACAACTGATCTCAAGAACAAGGCGGGTCACTTACTTCTATGGATCAATCTTTGCTTGATAAATTATCACAATAACCATGCATTTAGCCCAATTAAAAACAAAAAAATATTATGATATTTACGATGTTATTCAAGTTGAACTACTATAATACGAACATCCTAGCTAGCCAAGTGAGACATTTGCAAAGACCTCCTAAAGTAATGTTTTTTTTTCCTCTGCTTTTTCTGTACATGCACATAAATTTACATGGTTTCAGCTGTATGTCAATGTACTATGTATGCTATAATGTGAAAATGATCGTTACGTAATTTATTTGTAACACTGGACCTGGCATTTGTTTTACAGCTGTATCTCCCGTATAAATCGGTGGCTTGTTCGAATTCACTCACGACCTGAGAAAACACATTGTAACCAGGAGTTCGGATTTTACAAAGGTGGTATAGCAATTATATTGTGTTAATGACATGTCTAGCACATTTCAGAAGTAATTAAAAACACATATGTTTATTTTAATAACATTATTGACCACTCACCAGAGTTCGGGCAGATAAACAGTGACAAATACTTCACAATACATGTAGTTTTCTTTATTTT
>JBCAUA010043960.1:0-11851 GCA_038406235.1 Peronia verruculata
TCTCGCCTCATAGTGGTCATCCAGTGTCCATCCTTGGCACTGGAACTCATGATATTGCTAGGAGAGGTGATATTCAAGTGCTTTTAGCACCCTATGCCTACATATAATCAAATCGCGATGATCTACCGTCTCATTCAGCAGCCAGGTGGAGCCAAATCCTGATTGACAATACACTAGGTCTACCGTTGAATGACCATTGGTCAAACAAGTAAGAATTGACTTAGCAACTTTTTGATATCATTTTACACGCAGCAAAGGCAGTACTTATAAGAGGAAACAAAAGCGCAAAATCGCATTTTTTGGGCAAAATCCACATTTCAGGACGTCCCCACCCCTTAAAACAAAGATTTCATATCAGTGTGTTTGTTTGTTTGTTTACTTGTTACAATCAATTATTTGAATAACAATTAACATTCTATCAGAAATAGTTTGTTGTAGAAATAATAGCTATTTTATGTCTTATCCCCACACGTCGCTGATTAAACTAAAAAATGCCTCATAATACTACAGTCTTGTAAGCAAGTTCATTATTTATATATACTTCTCGATCATCCACACGCAACAATGGTGGTGTAAATAAAAAAAGTAAAAAGTAAAAGTACCATCCCTTGACCCCCAAGAGGAAAATCTGGCTTGGCCATTTCAGACCGCGTCGCCGCAGTGCAGCGCCACTGTACTTTCCCCAATAAACATCAGGTGCCCGTTTTACAGATGGGTGGGCTGAGGAAAATTGTGTGTTAAGTATCTTTTCTGAGGATACAACATGCAACCGTTACGATTCGAACCACCGACCTCTGCTTCCAAAGGCCGCAGCACAAATCTCTGAGCTAACATGTAATACATACTGGTATTGTGCAAAGTAAGTCTTGTCTTTTACAAGTTGACTTCTTGCCTCAAGATTCCCCCACTGACCGAATGCTTACATGTAGTTGTCACGGATATCCACAGCATGGTGTTTATAGTGTCTCATCGTGTTCGTAAACATCCTGTTTGCAACATGAAATACATCTCATAGGTTGGATATTTATTTTTAGAAATACACCTGTAGTGTGTTGTTTGCCTTTTTTTCCTTTTTGTAAGTTTAATTAAATTGAAATGGCACAATCAGTCATTGTCGCACATGAATTAAAAAGTATTCAATAAATCATCCAGTGGATGATGACATCCACAAAGAGGTTTAATTGATATAATGGATGGATGAATGAATAAATGGATGGATGGATGGATAGATGAATGAATAGAAGGATTGATGGAAGGATGGAAGAATGGATGCATGGATGGATGGATAGATGGATGGAAGAGTCTCTTGTCGAACATAATTTTGGTATTAAATCATCCTTCGATTTTGATCAACACCGACAACGGCATCTGGAGATAACATTTGGACTGCGCAATTTATAGTTTGTGAGAATGGTTTATTTATGCCATTGTCAGTTACACAGATTCGCCAGCAGTTGGGCACATCGAGTGGATTTTTTTTTCTGTCTGTTACCCTTATAACTCAATATTTAACTCAACTCGATGGTTCAATTACTTTATTTTACACATATACGTGTCTAGCCTTGCAATCTTGAGAAAAAAGAATGATTGCGGCTCTAAGTGGGGGTATAGTGTGAAAGAGACAACCAGCAATGAGAGAAAGCAAGAGAGAGAGAGAGAGAGAGAAAGAAATACGGGCACAAAAAAAACGAGTCAAAGATAAAGAGAATAAATAATAATAAGAAGAAAATAACAATAATGTAAAATGAAGACCTGCAGAAAATAAGAATAGTGAAAACAGCAAGGCAGGCGGGCAGGGAGAGAGAGAGAGAGAGAGAGATCAAAGTGACTGCACCTTGTAAAGGTAGAGAGAGGATAGAGAAATAGAAAAGACAGTGGAGATGCAAAGAAACATTTAATTATCCCCCCTCCTCCCCTTCCCAATCCTTTATTTATTTATTTACTTACCTATCTATTTATTCATTTATTTATTTTTCTATTTATGTTTGGTGAGAAGAATTGTGGTGGGGAAAAATTTGGAAAGTGGAAATTTTGTCTGGGCAGTGGCGTTTCTGTCTACCTTCTATCCGATTGTTAACTGCTAAGATTTCTTTAACGTGGATAAGGTGCACACACGTTCTCCGAAAGGTATAGGTTCTCATGCGAGAGGGTTGAACTTCGGATTTCCCTACCCAAGACGGTAGGAGATCGTTGAGTCATTGAAAAAAAGCAGGTTCTTACATTCAAAATCTTGCCACCCCCGAGGGTAGGATCCTAGTCTCGAACAGAGTAGCAGGCGCGACGGCAATCCCCGTACAATGGCTTCACACGTTTTGCACAACATTGGGCATTGCTATATTACTCCTGCCATTGGTACAATGGTTACGCACGATTGCAGGTAAAATAATTAGTTGGATAAAAACAAGAACAATAACGGGACTTTGTCTACTTTCTTACCTGCAACTCTGATGATAGTTAGTGATCCTGTACAGGCCACAACGTACAGAGCATAGGCTAGTGAGAAATATGTCATGGTAAAGACAGTCAGGTTGTACTACTTCTACTTACGTCCTAGAGTGGAATCCACATGCAAAAAGACAGCAGATATAGTAGAAATGTGTGGGCGATAAGGTGATGTGAATGAGACACTCGTGGAATAAAAGACTTGGACCAGCGTGTTTGTATTTGGTCCATGGTCCACAACCAGAAGCACACGAGGCTGAAAGTGAAGATGTTGATCATTGACCTAAGAATCAGCAGAGTTTAGAAAGTGAATGATCTTTCTTTGTCTTTTGCATGCTTGTCTTGTTCATGAAAATATAAGTAACTGACTGGTGATTTCTGTTGTCTTCTTGGGCCTTTCAGCACACTGATGACGATGTTAATGGCGATTTTAAATACTGAAACCACATTAATATTTCTCAGTTGCATTCCCCATTGTTTACCCCGTGACATGTTAATTTTTCTGTCAGAACGTGATCAATATTTCGTGGTTACTGCCCATTTATGGCTGTCAGGCAGAGACGCGCATTCTCTGCCGCAGTTCACCTGTTTTAATTGAGGCAATCGTTTACTTTGTTCATACTGTTTCCTATACATGTTAAACATTACCATGAAAATGTTGAACACCATTTCAACTTCTCATCATTTCAAAAATAGTAAGTGCTAACAGATCTATGAAAATGTATCAATATTTTCATCACTTCAAAGAAGATACTCTGTCAATCGATGTCACAACTGCATCATTAATTAAATGTGACAGTTCTAAACTGATTGATGTATGTGTAGATGACATTGCCAAACAAGTACAGATGTGTATGGGTCGATTCTTTCTGTATGTATAAAAGCACATACTCACCATTGTAGTGCACAGACAGAGCCTTGATTCTACAGTGATCTTGGTTAACTCCAGTTATTTTACAAAATCGAGCTCCCAGGAGATTCTCAATTATCCTTTTGTGAGGCAGAGGCCAGATTTTCAGATTTATTTAATTAAGCCATAATACAACAGCACTGACATCGAACCAACTGTCTGAGTCTGTAGGGAAAAACAAAACTGAAAATCGAATTATCCTCGTAAAAGAAGGATGTTGGTGTTGCTATCTCTTATCTTGTACATGTGTATATGTATATGTCATTGTGTGTGTGTCTGTGTGTGTCTGTGTGTGTGTCTGTGCGTGTGTATGTGCGGATTCCTAAGCAGCCTGTTGTTCTCATTCTTTTTCTTTATTAATCCCCCCCCCCACACACACACACTCTCTCTCTCTCAATCGGGCAGAAACATTCACTCATAATCTTAAGACATTAAAACTCAATCCAGAATTCTTCGTATATTTTCTGACATTATTTTTCAAGGACACAAACGAATGATTTACTCTGAAATGTAACTGATAGCTAGTTCCACAACAGTTTCCATCGCAGGAACAAAGGGGTTTACATTATCATTCCTCATTTCAAAATAACGTTCAAGTCTTTCGGGGAAACGTATGCAAATAATTATGAATTCTCATACAGTATTATGCGTAGCAATTTGTCAGTCTACTGAGAGGAAAATGCCACATTGGAGATCTGTGAACTGAAAGGAGGACCTTAACCGAGCATTGTATCCAAGATAGTTGATGGTATGTCTTACAGTGAAGAATGACTGTGTGATAGCCAGATGTCTTTTCTCCCAGATCTAGACCTATGCATGTTGTCTTTCAAGTTATAAATATGACGGTGTACTTTACTGGAGTTCTACGGTAACCGCTGTCTTCCGAATAGTCATTTCTTTCGGCCCTTCTTGAGTAACAGTTCACGAAGTATGGCTCTAAATTTGGCGTTAAAAACGATATAGATTACGAAATTGCAAGAACTGTTAATGTAGTCTAGCATAAAAACTAAAACTCCTACGTAATTACCTAAAACACGTTGATACACGTCCTCTTGGTCTAATAACGCGTATGTTGGCAACCCCACCAGTTTGGTCACTATGAAGACAACACAGACAGTGAGTAAAGTTGTGGTCGTGCGAGAACTAGAGGACTTTTTGTTGTCAGATGATCCTATCATTTCTGAGCGCTTTCGGCGGGTTAACATCACTTTGATAGCTATAAGGATCGATCCCAATCCCACGATGGCCAAAGAAACATATTTGCCTATCACTGTAGCGACGTAAAGATCCAATACAACGGCTAATCTTTCGAAAGTAAAAATGGCCTTGCCCATGACAATATACCGATAAGGTTCATATGCATACTGAAATATGAACCACCGAAACCCTCCGTAAAAGGCATAAGGCACCCAGAATAGGAAGATGCACACACAGACAGACCAAGCTCTAGAAGGTGTGACAATGTTGACAAAGTGAAGTGGGAGGTAAACAGCCAGGAGTCTTTCAATGGTGATAGCTACACAAAGAAAGGCGCTTGTGTATAAACCAAAAGCATTGACCACTTTTATCGCTACCCAAAATATAAAACAAATGTAGGCCTCCTCATAGGAATAATGCCAGCCGTAAATGTTCTGGGCAGGCAGATTTCTGGGAAACAGCCAGAGAATTTGTGGAATGTTGAGGGCGCCCAGAAGACAGCAAATGTCCGCTACGGCCAGTCCTAGCAGGAAAATATTAGAGGGTTTGTTGAGGCCACTGAGGTAAATGACTTTGCTGCTTATGATATTGCCAACAATACCCATGACTGCAATCAGTGGGTTGATGATCACGGAAATCCACCAATAGAATTTCTCGAAATTCCAATAGAGATTGAGAAGTTTTAGAGACCACATCGCTTGTACAACAGCTGAGGACACATTTGAATGAGGTTCTGTATAGTTGTCATCTTTGAGCACTGGTCCCGCTGTTAATGAAATCAACCCACTCGTAGTTCTGAGAGAAACATCAGTGGTCACTGGTCTCCCGTTCTCTGTTAGATTATAAGGCGTCTCCTGAGCATTTGCCTGGGTATGTGTGAAACTCAAGATGCTGAACATCAGCAGACAAAGTGCGGTGTGTGTTATCGTTGGCCCAGACATCGTTGTAAACATCAATCTTTTTTTGGTTAATTTCTGGCAGTGAGCCTGGGGGAAGATAGTTGGTAATTAATCTGTCATACCTTTGCAAATGTGATTCTACATACAGAAAGGGGGATGATTTTTATTATTGCAACTATTTCAGCTTTGGTGCCTCTAAAACAGATTTCGGGACTTCCTTTAGTTATTTAATCATTGTAAGTAGCCGAAGCGTAAGACGTAAGATGAATTTTGGCCGTGATGATGCAAAATAAGCTCTTTTAATATGCCCCAGATTGTAAAAGACAACTGGAATAGACGGCTGTGCAGGATCTCCTTTACATTTTCATAAACAGCTCAAGTCCAAAAACATTATCGTATCATATGCAGTGATGTCTCCTGTGGTTTTTGGCATTTTGTAGTTCAAGTTCCAGCTTAACCCAAAGTTTTTAGAAAGACGTTTCTTTACAGTAAATGGATTCAGTGCCATTGCATTTAATCTCATTTTATCTTCGAACATCAAGGTTCGACTGTAAGACTTAGTAGATGTATTGACAAAAGTCACATTGACTTACCTAGAATCTGGGCAATATACAAGGGGCTACTCTACTGAGATTGCAAAGTCTCATATCCTCCCACTAAACTGGCATCTGATCTTACAGAAGATTAAAATTGAAACTTATATGTTTTTGTGTGTTTGGATTTCGAAAATTGCCTTATTTTTTACTAGATTGATTTTAATTAGTTTGCGTTCTCACCCTTTCAGCACTTTTTACAGGGGTCAACAGGTACTTGTCGACCAAATAATAGTCCTATCTCAGGCTATTGTGATTTGTTCTTTGCAGTGATGAAGTAGTTTAGAAACCTCAGGTCTTTTTTTTGTTCCCTCAAATCAAATCAAATGAAATAAATGTAGAATTTGATCTGCCTGTTACATTCTGATTCATTTGGAGTCCACTTTCCATTTCATTAATGCAAATTCTCGGATATTAGAAGATGATAGGACAAATAGGAACTAATGGTGTCTTTTCTCCTTGTTCAAACATCAAACTGAGCAAGATCTTGTCTAGGTAAGGAGTGCTACTTCTTATTGGACAAACATGAAAATGTTCGTTCAACAAAGATGACCTTTCACCTCCCACAAACTTCTTCAGTCATTTAACAAATATACTTAAGCATAGTGTAACGTTCTTGACTTTAGCACTAAACAGGAGCTATTGACGGTTTACCCTGTCACCTATGAAAACATTGTTAAGACACCAACGACTTGTATGATATCGAGACGTTAACAGTCATTCAAAAAAGAAAGAAAGAAAGACCACACGCGAGTGTATCGGTGTTGATTTTGCATTTATTTCGGAAAAATTTGCCTCTTAAGAAGTTATTTTGTCTACGGCTGCTCTACTTTAAGGCAAACACATTTCACTTCGGAAAATAGGAATCGGTTAACTTTCTTTCTTTGTTTTTAATGGTCCATACGGGTGTCTCTTTTTCAAACATTTTTTTTTTTTCATAAACCCAATACCACGGTAAAATTTATCGAGAATACCATAGATCTAAGTGTACACACGCATGCTAGGGCTTATCAATATGTGTGTCTCTGTCAGCTGCTCATGTTACTGCGAACTTTTCCCGAGATTCATGCTGGTTCCACAAAGACAGTGATGCACAGCAATTTGACACTGTTTGTATTTGATGGCTAAATGGCACAGAGTAAATGGAGATATGTTTGTTTTTGGTCTTTGAACCCTCAAATGACGGGACACCGGAGGATTATAATGACCTCTAACTTGACGGCCACCCATGGTGAACATAATGGTCTGGTGATCAAGACGCTTTGAAGATATAGGTACAGTGATTTTGACCAAAATTTCAAGCATTAGAAGTACATTCAGATAAGAGATCAAAGTTTAATGTGAAGAATAATCTAAGTTTAGGACTGCGATTCAATTTGTTCCAACTGAAATTCTCAAATGTAATAAAAAAGCCACAGTATTTTACCTAAGTTTTGCAATAATGACTATCCACTATATTATTCACTTTGGAATATGTTTAATCATGGGAGGGTTTGGCGTACTCCTGTGGAGAATATTCTTGACAAGGATTGTTTGCTTTCAAAGTGGTATTAAATTTACTTCAGTTCTCTTTCAGCGACAGGGAATTGTATGAACAAAAGTTTTATTGGTGAGCAATCTTCGCGGTTTCGAAAGGAGATTCGGTATTGAATGTCTTTACATAGTAAATAATTTGCGTTCCAGACATTCACTAATATTGAGGGAGCCGTTATAACCATTTTTGTAGGGAACATTCAGTGTGAGTTTGTCAGTGCCAGCAAATCACCACCAGAAGATGGAAATTGTTTCTTACAGTAACTAGAGAATCCACTCACGTCCTACATTCCGTTCTCATTTAGTTATCATAATTTATCAATTGAAATGACTACATCTTTCACCTATACTATGGGCAGCCATTTAATTAAAACGAAAGCAAGTTCTGTGTGTTTGCTACTTACTATCATACCTGAACTTCAGAATGATATAATGAAAGTTGGACCTGCTGCAAATTTTATCTAAGTTTACCTGAAAATTCACACACTGAAACTGTCTCCAGGACAAATGCAAATACCAACTGGACACTAGATAGTGAGGTACAATTGATATCACAAACACTGCGTTACACGAAGTCCACAGCTATCAATGTTACACAGCAGAAGCTCTGAATAAACGATCTATTTCAGATCTATATTATGTACTCAGCGGCTCCCCTCATTGGATGTCAGCATGAAATAAAGATTACGTTCAAGATGTGAAAAATGTATAGAGAACAATACATTATTCTGCAGTTATCAATCACTGCAGTTCCGAGTATAATATTGATATCTGCCTTGATTCTCATGGAGCAACATTGCATGTTTAAACCAGTATTTTGTTCTGATCCATCTGCGGTCTATAAAACATCTCTGACAGTGTGCCTTTGATAGCTGCCTTATGACGAAAAATAGCCTGTAGTCACTCACTGGGCAGTGCCTGTTTCAGATACATCTGTGTTCGGATTTGTGCTAGTATGATCATCATGGCAGTTATGATTTTACTTACTGCGCTGGCCTTCCAATTCTTCCTGAAGGGCATCGTTTCTGTCTTCTACATCAGAATAAACGCCCGTGTCATTCTAGGTCAGGTGTGCCACATGGTGTTTTCGGGTGTCCAGGTTCAAATTGTCTATCTTGTTGTCATGTAGATTGTCAGGTATGAGAACACGATGCCGTATCTGTCAAAAAAAAAAAAAAATGAAGTGAAAACGTTTGACGAGGCTGAATGCGATTGTGCAGTAAGAGACAGTTCTTTGGTTTATCACTTTGTCTGCTAAGGTATTCGAAAAAAAAACCCTAATTATAGCGGGTGTTATCTTCTTGAAGAAACAACATAAACAAGGGAGATTTGAACTGTTTATCCGGAAAGTCAAATATAGTGAAACTACTTATTAGACATTGTAAATATTTATGTATACACTGGGATATTGTAACTCCACAGTTTACGCCTTTAGTCTTAAGGAAATCAATGCAGTGGGCAAATACTCGACACTTGGATAGCACATTGAGCAGATGGTTGATACATGGAGAATCACTTCACCACTGGCTGTATCATGCGCTTTAGGTTGTAGAGATCGTTGCCATATGTAATAAGATGTCATGTGATGACATCGACATCAATATCTGGAAACAGATAGAGAATCACGACGGGTGTCTATGACCTGTACTAATACCGTACTTTGACAAAACTCTCTTTGGAAATGCTATTCTTAGAAAATGGTGATAGTTTTGTGATCCCATTTTTAACACATTGCAAACAAAGTACGGTTTTCACACATTAAAGTGATGTCATAAATTGCCTTTCCATGTTATAGAAAGCCATAGTTTTACAAGTGGAGAAGCAATTAAATTGTGATGAAAATTGTGTTTTGTTAAAGCCAGTTAGTGGATGAAGATGGCGTACTTGTTCAACTACTGACAGAAGGCAATTATAACATCGTGGGCTGTCAATTATCTTAGAGAGCCGATGTTATCGAACCAAGATACAATATGAAAAGAAAGGTTTAAGGATATGGAAGTTGTTGTACTCTTGAAATTGGACATTTGTTCTCATATTATACTTTTACTGCATGGCACACTGTCGTGAACCGATAACTTGAAACAGTTACAGAATAAATATCAACTGAGCTGAGAAGGTGGTCTGACAACAAAGAGGACTGGTGTGCCGTGATCGTTAATGTCAGCTACAGACATGAAGAGAGAGAGAGAGGGAGAGAGAGAGAAGAGCGAGAGAGAGAGAGAGTTTTATCCTAGGATCCTGAGAACCGAAGTGAGGACCAGTAAGTAGTTTGTACCTTCTAAGATTTCACACAGTGCTGATTACCAATGCCGACATGTTTGTTTGTATCACGTTCTTAATTATTTACCGTTATTATTGTCATGCATGTATTTACTTGGTTAATTCAATTACTATGAGGCATATTGAAAAAGATGGTGGGAATCCGATGTATGTACAGAGAAACCTCATAGCGCTGGATATGTTGACACATCGACATTTCCAATGCTTTTGTAAGATTTCATCCTTGTTAAAGATTTGCTAACTGTAAAACTTTGACTTGGCATATTGTGGGCGTATATGGCATTTGACATTCGTGTACAATCGAGCCAGCTGTTGAACACTGCTACATCAGTTTTAGTTTTTAATTTTTTGTTTTATCTGTAGACTGAGAAGAGGAAAGTATGACTTATCAATGAAATAGTAAGTAAGTAATTTAAAAACCTCATAGATATTAATAGATTCTTGCTGATCATGACTATTTACTCTTCATTTGGCTGTCGTAATTTTTCTCATTGTTCCTTTTACTCTTGAAAATATATCCTTTCTTGTGGAGCAAAGGTCGCAGGTTTGATAGCATGACCGTTTCCATGAAAACTGGATGAAAAATGACAAGGACAGTATTCGAATAGGAGGGGGGGGGGGGGGGAGGGGGGGGGGGGCTGACAGGCAGTTTTGTGACGAACATTTTGTTATTGGTAGAATGAAATACATATAGATGAATGCCTATGATAATGCAATGTTTCCAACAGAGGACTCTTTAACTCAAAGTTTGATGGAACAGCCTCTTGCTCTTTTCTCCGGCGAAACATTTGAATAACGATTTTGATTCTGTTGTCTGTGTATAAAAGCATGCATGTTTCTCAAGACCTGAGCTAGATAATTATCACTGATGTGGTCTTTCGGGGATATTGTAACCCCCCCCCCCCCTACTCTACCCAGAAGAAAAGATAAACATTAAAAAACAAAAGAATTAGAGAACATGTGGTAATATTTTGAAGTGATAAAAATGATCGTTCAAATTAGCATTACTAGACAAGGAATTAAAAAAAGTTACCTCACGATTAAGCAGCGAGCCAGGTCAAAATGTATGTGCATGACAGGTCAAAAATTGCTTGGCTTCAGGGGGTTTCAACTGCTTGTAAACATTCTGTTTACCCGGTTCATGTTCACAATGTTTATGTCTGTGAAGCAATACAATGAGTCATGTGCATGGCTTCGGCGACGACAATACGTCAGAGAGCAATGGGACAGGAGCGAGCTCCTACTATTGCACAGACAAACTTAAGATATATAGGAATGAAGGATACACTTAAACGCTGGACAACAAGTCTTAGTAAAAAAGAGAAATGGCACAATAGACAAGGATTATGGAAGGAAGGAAGGATGGATGAATGGATGGATGGATGAACGGATGGATGGATAGATGGATGGATGGAAGAGGAATGGCACGATAGACGAGGATTATGGAAAGAAGGATGGATGGATGGATTAATGGATGGATGGATGGATGGATGAATGGATGGATGGATGGATGGATGGATGGCTAGAGGAATGAATGAATGAATGGTGATTGGAAGGGTTGATGAATTGCCGGATGGACTTACACGGAGGTATTAAATGAAGTGTTAATATAGATAATATTAGAAAACCAGTCACGGAAGTTCTGACTACTTCATGACGTATGTGTGAATAGTAAACAAATGCTTGGTAAACAAACAGACAGACCAATACACTCACACACATGCGCACACATGGCACAAATTGCATAAGCAGGAAAAGCAAGTTGAGACGTGCGTAAGTAATTCGTCATTTGAGACAGAATCAGAGACAATGTGACTTTAAAAAGATTGTATTCGGTTGCTCTTAACATAATACATGTTAATAGACTGCAAACTTTAATCTGCGTAATAGAAGCTTGCATGCCCAAAACATGATTTTTTGTGCATATGAGCCATTCTCAAAAGGTCGACCATAACTGCAATACCCTCACTTCAGGTTCACAAAAAGAAAGGAAAACA